>CBVK0100818704.1:0-11571 GCA_900067695.1 Picea abies
GCTCTTCCGATCTCACAGGTCTGAACCGAAAATACTTGTTGGGCGTCTTTCTTATGCAACTGGGCAAGTTTCATACAAACGTGGGCACTCTCATTGATGAAATATTGCAGTTGGGCAAGTTTATGAAGTGTTGGGTCGTTTTCTTTCATTATGGGATGAATACCTCACCGTTGGGGTGAATTTTGGGTTGAGAGAATGTTTATTTACTAGCTGGGTGAATTATTGAAGGCAGGGGCCGAGTTCTGGGCCATTATTTCTCCATTTAAAGGCTGGATATCTCATGCAGGGTGCATAGGATTAGAGGAGGGCGCATTTGTCTCTAAGGAGGTAGCACTTGAATAGTGAAGGGCATATTGTTGATTGTGAAGGGTTGTAGAGTGCCAAAGGAGGGTGTATTGTTACAACAATGGTTGCAGAACCTTTGAAGGGAGTTAATCCCTTATTTCATCAAGTGTATTGGTTGTCAATTGTTTGGGGAAACCTATAGCCACTACCACAATACTCTTGTTGTTCTTCCAGCCTGTATCAAACACAGGAAATATTAAAACAGAGCTACATCATTTTATAAGTAGACTGGAATGCATTTTCCCTGAGTCAAATTTGACATTGTGGGGATCCATTCCTATCCAGAAGAGGGCGACCTGAACCTATAATATGGCCATCTTGTAATAGGTTAGATTATTACAATAAAAACCAAATTTTTGTATGCATTTTTCCTTGTTGTCCTGTGTGTTAAATTGCTGGCTATTTCCTTGTAAACTCTGTTGAAATAGATAGTCTGAACATGAAGCTTATTGGTGGCAAGTAAACATCATTCATCTTGAAATCTACATAAGAAAACCAAAACAATAAATCCATAAACAAACAACAGACAATATAAGTGTTACATGGAGGATTGGAGTATGCTCACAAACTATTTGACAAAAACTCTATATCAAAATTAAGCTACAACCAGCAAAGAAGGGGTTTATTAGTGAGAATAGAGGATTTCCATCAACTGTTTGACAAAAGACTCAAACCAAAGGTTTTGTTAAATACTACAACAATAGAGCTTGAGCATAAGGTGTTGAGTGGACCATGTTCTCATTATTCACCCTTTAGCCTGAGGTTCAAGGAGAAGATCTTGGTGCATCAGAGGCATTCACCTTCATTCGAAAAGGTAGTATTTTTGTGGTCCATTCATGGTGAATACCTAAAGGAGTAGAGGTATCGATGAAAGGACTAGATGAAAAGAACCCCCCACCTCTCTATTGGGCGACCTCTTGAGTGGTTATGTTGAAAACCCTTGAAGACCATGGAGAGTCCAATGAAATTCTTTGAACTGGAGAGCTCTTGGAAGCGGCATAGCAAAGTGTATTCTTTGAAGACCTTGATATTGTGACAGAATTCCTTTGTTGAGATTTGTACTATTGGAGGAGAGTTTGACTTCTCTATTATGAATCTTCCTACCTGAGAGGAATGCTAGAGTTGAGGGAAATTGACTTTGATCAATTGCTTAAATGATCTCCACAGAGAAAAAGAGACATTCTTGCTCAGACAATGTAGGTTAACACCTCCTTAAGGAGTCATGTGTAACCCTTTCATTTGTGAAAGGAGAGAGCTCGAGGGGAAGAATGTGTTGAATGGTCCATGTTCCCATTGAGTTTGAGATTCAAGGATAAGAGCTTGGGGTAGTAGAGGCATTGGGTATGTAATAAAATTTTGCAAAATTATGACAGGAACAAAGCTACAGAAGTGCATCGGGTTGGGTGGAAGCTTGCACATATTGTCCCCATCTGTAGATTTTGTGTTCTATAGGTAGGTTTTGTGATTAGGTGTCTAGCTTCATCCTCATGCTGATTCTAACTTAATGCTTGTCATGATAAATCATTAATTTGCTACTGCTATGAATGATTTCTACAACCATTATGGATCAAACTAATTGCATCTAATCAATTACTTGTAACAATAACTCAAGCATATAATTATTTTCCAAGGTCTTGCCAACATTCTACTTGATATTGGGCATAATTTCCATGGTTGTGTTGTTAGATTAAAGCAAGTTTCTTTGTTGTTGTTGTGAAGTATTTGTTACAGTTGTTAGGGTTTGGCCTTATTGTTGGTAACTTACCTAATGTCATGGTTAAAGTAGGCTGAAATCATTTTTTAACATCTGTATCTTGTTATACTCATTAAGAGCTATATTTGGGAATTTATTTGAGAATTTAGGTGTCTAGCTTCATCCTCATGCTAATTGTAACTAAACACTTGGCATAATAAGTCACTAATTTGTTGTTGTTATGAATGATTGCTACAGCCATTATGGCTCAAACTTATTGCATCTAATCAATTACTTATAAGAATAACTCAAACATATAATTATTGGCCAAGGTCTTCCCAACATTCTACTTGATATTGGGCATAATTTCCATGGTTGTATTGTTGGATGAAAGAAAGTTTCCTTGCTTCTGTTGTGAAGTATTTGTTACAGCCATTAGGGCTTGGCCTTATTGTTGATAACTTACTTAATATCATGGTTAAAGTAGGATGAAATCATTGTTTCACATTTGGATCTGGTTCTACACATTGCCCAGACCTCGGTGTTAGAAATTGAGAAATAATGCATAACAGTAAAATACTTTTCAAAATTTCAGTTAGAATTACAACAAAGTCTCATTTTTTAGAACAGTAAACACAACAACCCTACTTGACACTCAGCAGAGAAACAATAAATTTCCGAGAATGTAAATCCCTGATCTAAATTGAAGAAACAAATAGATTAGTATCTAGATCTAAACTAGATGCTGATATAGATCTGATATATGTCAAAGCACAAACTGATACACTATGGATCTGATATACATCAGATCTAAAATTCAAGTTAAATAAAGAGTTTGACTAAAGAACAAAATAGTGAGTCACTTACCTTGAAGACTTACCATTAAGGAGATGCAAACACACATTAGAGATGAGATTCCATTAGTGCTTATGCTCAGCAAAATCTAGGGCCATTGATCTACCATATAGGTTAGATCCCTTGCCAAAATATGAAAGGACTTTCTTGCCACCAGTAGGAGAAAACACCATACAGAAAATTATGTGATCAAACCCTAGGACCCACATGAATTTCCAGCATATAGAACACATGTGCCAAAGGGGTACAGCTGTGATGAGTATACAGTCATAGGGCACGGATGGTTAGGATAAAGGCCAGATCTGTGAAGGAGAGGCCACATTCAAAGAAAAGATGATCAGATCTAAGATGAGAGGCCACGACCTACTCAAGGAGGCCCAATATGAAAAAGAGGGGCCACTGCCCACTCAAGGGAGGCCTGATCTGCTAATGGAGTTTTTGGAGGCCTGATCTGCTAGGTGCATGCAACCCTCTACTTGCAAAGAAGATAAATATATGGGATGAAATGTTATGAATAGACAAGCTCCCAACCAGGTATAGAATAATCTCCATTTAGGGTAGGGAACCATGTTATGCAATGCATATTCTACAGATCCTTATTGATTTGATACCCTATCTACCTACAATGAAAGAGATATGGGACAAGAAGTACACCAAGGTGCAGCTAGGTAGTGGATCAACACACCCACATGCATGCATCACTTCAATATACATTCATACATAATATATACATACATGCATAGGCCATGGTAGTTTATGTGATACGTCTTCTGCGGATGTTTATTGATTTGATACCCTACCTACATACAATGCAAGAGATGGGACAATAGGTACACCAAGGTGTAGCCAGAGAGTGGGTCAACACACCCACATGCATGCATCACTTCAATATACATACATACATAATACATATGTACAGACATACATGCATAGGCCATGATAGTTAATCAACACACCAATATTCATGTATATAGTTGGTATTCTTATAGACAATGCCAAAGTTTATTTTCCTTATAGATCTGAACAAATAAGCCCTTACAGTACAATTTACTTAGGTATTATGCCTTTCCAAAAATTCTTGCCTGGTTACCACACATTTGTCCTCTTAAGTCTTAACACTGATACTCTCACTCGACCGAGGGTTAGTTGACCTAACCCAACCCCGCTTGTGCCTTGGATTGGCTTGATCAGCAGTCTCATAGGAGGAGGCGGGGGAAGGGTGGTTACAATTGTAGCAGTAGGAATGTAAAGTTGGTTGCTTGAGAAATACCCATCTTCGTCAATCTGTGGTCTGGGGCAAGGTGTGGATCCATCTAGGTAGGTTTGGAACATGAAAGGGCAAGGGGGATTTCATGGACTCTGTCGTCTTAGACGATATAATAAACTGGTTGCTGGAGGTCAGAGATTCAAGTCCCGGCAAGCAGGTTCATCTCTTCGAGGCAAAGATACGCAACTTTGTATTACATCCAAAGATATTTTTATGGGCCAGCACAACTTGTTGGAGCTCGAGGCGCCAATTAATATTTGTGGTAACAATCTTTTACTCTCTCTTTTTACCGTTTATTGTCCAGAATTGCCTAGGTTGTTTCCTTAATTGTCTAATTCCTTGAATTCACGATGGGTAGGGTATGCATTTTTTATTTTGGGGTTAAAATTTCATTTAAAATTCAGGCCAGTTTCTCCCATTAGAAATAGTCTCGTGGGCTTTTAAGCTTGCCTAGGGAAAACCCAACTTATTTGAACCACTTAATTTGCAGAAGAGTCATATTTTCCCTTTTTCTCATCTATTCGAGCTACATAATTGATGGATAAATTTGGCCATTGGAAAATGTTTAGGAGACGTTTTTTGTTGTTCTTTAATCGGTATTTTTTGGGATGCGATTACCCATTTTGTTTTTGATAGAGATTCCAAACATTTCTAAGTGCTTAATTTTTAAATGGATTTTTTGGAAAAAGATGGGGAATTTTAAAATTTCTTTCCACCCCAATGAAGCTGCAATTTCCTTTTCCAATTTGTTATACTTAAGAGGGCCTCTAATGCAACTTCCACAAGAATGGGCGAACACTAAACAAAAATAAAAAGTACAAAATGGGGCTGGATTAAGCCAAAACACCTACCGCCAGGCACATACCTGCTCAACCCTTTTGCCGAGCTGAAAAAATTACCCAGTCTTTTTTGCTCTCCAAACACAGTCTGCTCAGCCCTGTTGCCGAGCTGAGTTAACTCGATCCCGAGTCCCCATATGGAGTCAGACCAGATATGTGATTAACCGGTGGGTTATGTGTTGCTTGATGAGTGCATTATTAGCTGCCTGATGAGTGCAACTTGCAGGCAGTTGGAAAAATTCACTCACATCAAATTTAAATGCCAAAAAGGAAAAGAAAAACACTTATTTTGATTGATTTCTGGTGCCGCGTGTTTTGCCTGCTAAGTTTTTCACTGTTTCTCAACATACATTGGATACATGCGTACAATGTAGTAAGGTCAGATAATTTTATTAATGTCCACACGTGACCAAAATTTTAGGTTAGAGGGGTTAGAAAAATAAATCAAGCCACATACATAAGGGAGTGCCAAGGCTACTTTTGAAAGCTCTGAGAAAAGGAGATACGAGTGAAAATGAAAGGCAAGTGAGAAGGGAAGAGTGAACCAAGAGGGTAAGCCCTAGAAAGTCCTACTGAGCACTAGATATAGAGGTAAGATGTGGAAGAGGGAGGAGAGCCATATCTATCTTGAATCTCGATCAATCAGTGTGGACATATATGGGTGTATTTATTTACATAAACACACACATTTTTATGTATGAATGCATGAAAAAGGAGAGTAGTTGTAATATTATACAAACAGCTCGAGGATTTGAATTTTGGCAAACTCAATACAGAAAAATGATGCTGCACATAGATTCCAAATAATAGGATTGCAATATTATGAGGTATTCACAACATGCGGAAGTGTAAGAATCTGTTACAATGAGCACAAAAGTGGCTAGGTCTCTCTAGCTCTACCGAAGTGATACTTAAAGATGAATCAGTGAGGTCTCCCTATAGTGAGAAAGATAACTCCAAGCAAGTCCTTGCAAATCTCTATATAGATGGAGTATTTTTTTAATGCACTGACTCCTATCATATTTGTAACTAATCAAATATGCACAGTTTTCCAGATGGCACACATGCCTGATTAGGTAAATGCACTTACCATTCACATGCTTTCAATGATGTATACTTTCTTTTTTTCCTTTTGAACATGTAACTGAATTTCAAATTATACACATACAAGTGTAGACAATTACTGTAAAACAGTAAAGCAATATTATGCATATTTCATATAATCGTGGTGATAGAAAGAATGTGACAATGAAAAATATTAGACTAGAAATTGGCCTTATCTATTTCATGGAGAATTCCTAACGACCTCTTCTTTGTCTCCATCTATATTTATTTAATTAACATATGTAGACCAAAACAATATTGAAATAAAAGGGCATGCTGGCAAAAATTTGAAAACAATTTCACTATAATTTTTTTATATCAATCGATGAACAATGGCAATGATGCAATCTAAGCAATATTTTCAAAGAACTTCTCTAATGGTGTGTGGAACCTAGCTGAAGAAGGGAATCATATCCTAACTAATTTCAGTTAAAGAAAAATTCCATTGAACATGTTTAATATTCCCAAATTCCTTTGTCAAATAAATTCACCCTTTTATTCTCACACAATAGAAAAGGAGTGGTCTCATAGTCAACATGCATTGACCAGCTAAAACTAAAAATCAAAATCAATTTGTAACATATCTTCTAAAAATTACCCCAAAGTCAATATTCATTTTTTTACCTGGTACATATATTTGGTGACTTGGGCTTTATAAAACACTTGGATGTCTCTTTTGCTTCTCCCTTTATTTAGGTAATCAGGGATCATGACTATTACTCATATGTGGTCCTGACATACTGAAAGTCTGTACAAGTCATGGAGTTTTGTAATTTTCTTTTGTGGAAATTACTTTGAGAAACATGCCCAAAGGGCTGCACCACATAGAGTAGACTCCTTCAGCTTGGGTACCAGGTCCGAGAGGTAACTATTCCACCAAATTGTCTGGGACTAGAACCTGGCCTCATCTATTTGAACTCATGCTATTCAGGTGGGACAGACTATAGATAGAATGCAACTTTTGTCAAGTGTTTAATACTCTGTCGACCTCATCTGTGAACCAATATTGTTGGAAAATTTTGTAAATTTAGAACATCTATTAACTGTTACATGTATTAAAATATATTTATTTCATTTTCGTACCAAACATTTTCTAGATTTTTTGAACAAATGATTTTTCTGAATTTTGGTTCTGTTATTTTGAAAAGATTCATAATATTACAGCCATGGAGATAGTCATAGGATGGGAGCATTCTGAGCTTGGGTAACTTTAGGGATCCTTAGAATTTTTTCCAAATTATTTTGCTTAAAGCTATTTGGGTTAGGGGTTCCTTCAGCAGTCAGATGTGTAGAAAGTCCTCATGTGAAATGAAGATGTGATAGTTGCAGTGACATGTTATGTACGTGGAATATATTATAATGGTAAACAAGACAGGGATTACTATTGAGGTTGCAATGTCATGATTTCTATGGACTCATTGTTCTTGTGTTGATAGTGTGAAGGTTTGATTTAAGTCAGATTTTTGTAGTTGTCTAGACTCTATCCTGCAGTCAAGGAAACAGAATGTTACTATGTTTAGAAATAATTGCTCTGTTAGTCATAACATTACTTGGGAGCATCTTTCTTTTTTTCTCAACATAATGAGTTACTAATGCATGGCCATATTAATGGTTGTTGTCATGCATGATCACATTAAGCGCCTTTGTTATGATGCCCACATTTATGTCTCTCTCACATATGAGATCCTTTGTAACCCCACCTATATTCAATGTTTAGTAATTCCCATTCTTAAATGCCGCTCATCAAGGATTATAAATCCTCTTTACTAAAGTGCAAGTGGGATCACTTTCAATAAAATGGCTCTTACGCATTGGGTAGGGCCTTTTGTGAAGTGTTCTATTGTAGCTAGACTGGAAGAGACTATTCAGGCTAAGAACAATGCACACACTGCCTTGGATTTGGTTTTAGTTGGCATCCATACCTTCTCACTAGAGTTTCTTTTCAACATACTTATTTTCTGGGTCACATGATGTGCATCTACAGACTATTTCTTGCTAAGATTTACTTCTGTTCTTCAATGTATGTGTTCAGTTCTGGCTAAAATCTCCAGTATTTTGAAGTTGTTACTATTGTTCATGCCTTGGCTGTTAGTTCTCTTAAAATTGTTGAAGATTCTCCTGCAGATATTGCTTTAGTTTCAGATTTTGCTGCAGTTATTGCCTTGTTAGTTTCAGATTTTGTGTTGCTTTAGTGTTTCAGATCTAGTTTCGTATTTCAGTGTAATAGCATAATTCTAAGGGTGAGTAAACTCTGACCCAAATTGGCACCTCAAAGAAATATTTAAGCTAGGGATCAAAACCCACACCCCATTGTCACACATAAAGTCCCACTGTGTTCAGGAAATACGTCCCTCCCTAAAAAAATATCTGCCTTCTTTGATTGAGAAGAATGAATAATACTTTGCACATAGATTAATAGGAATTTCCAAGTCACCACCACCCACCAATGAAGAAGTTCTGAGCACCAAAGGTCCAGAAAAAGACATGTTAGAGCTCTCGTGCTGAGGAAGTTTACTCTCTTTAAATTTGTCAGAGGTAATCTCCACATGTAGTGATTGCTCTATTTTTCTCAAGCATCCTCCCACCATTGTAGGAAGGATTTGTTCTTTGTTTAATCCCTTTGACTTTATTTGTTTGCTTGGAAAAATCCTCTCCTCTAGGTTCACTCTACATTGATCCACCCACCTTCAGCGCCTCTGCCCAACAAAGCACCTCTAAAGAAGGGATGGTCGGGTCCCCTTCCTCCCATTCTCCTCTGATCAAGAACTGCAGCTAGAGGTAAGTTTGAAAAAGGGCTAATCTGAGAAACAAAAAGCCACAAGAACTGCTGCAAATATCACTCAGATCTGTCCTTCCCAGTTGCAAATCTGATCATAGGCACAAAATGTTGAAAAGGGAATCTGTAGATCTCAATGCTAATGCAAGCAGAAACAGAAGACACAAGCAATCAACGTCAAGGAGAGCAACACAAATTGGGAAAATCTACACAGAGAAATGCAGGTTGTAGATTGAGATTACCCATTTCTTCTTATAGTATACCAGGTTGGTCACACTAGAGTTTACACCGCTCGATGGCTCGATTGCATTCTTCTTCCTACCATCGAATTTGAAGTTTCAACAAGAAAGAGTAACTTGGTGGCAATCACCTGAGAGAAAATTCCCATACATTCTTTGGTTTAAACCTTCCTCTAAATTCAAATTGACCATGAACCAGGATCCAAGTTCAGAATGAAGTCATTCTTCAGTTCAACATGAACCAGGATCCAAGTTCAGCATGAAGTCATTCTTCAGTTCAACATGAACCAGGATCCAAGTTTAAATTTCAAAAATGATGCAGATAAAACATGTATCAAGCTTTGAATCGTTTCAAATTGGTTTGGAATACAGCCAAAGAATTGGAATGCTTAATCTTCATGAGGCATGCCTCATGTTGCAAATAATCAAACACAATCCCACTAGGTGTCCTGTGATGTTATAAGATATAGTTCACAATTTCTGGCCTATAATAGTTTTTCAAATATGATTGACTTGATTTAGGCCAATATATATCACCACTTGCATTACCGATTTGTATTTTCTGGATTCCAGAATCCCCTGTTATAAGAGGAGAATATGTTACAATAAAGGAAAAATCAACACCTGTGGTCAGACTATGCTCTCAATGCAAAAACATTGAGAAACTGTAGCCATATTGTTTGTTTTGTTCAGCATCACCAGTAATCCCCACAAGAACAAAATCCATCTCTTAAATGATGGAAACGATTTGCATCTCTCACAATTATTTCTCGCTTTACTATCTTGGAGATGAATTTCGTGGCATTGTGGCAATCACCACATACACAGAGGTTTTTTTTATCCTGACAGGAGTTCCAGGGCTTGTGTTAATAAGCCCGAAAACAATGGCCAATTTCTCACTATGACTAGAAAGCATATGTTCCTTCATCTCCTCCTCGATATCATGTAGTGCAAAGTTTGTGTCAGGCACATACCCTGCAGCCTCCATATGCTTAGCTAAAGTCTCCCATGTTGCATAAATTTCCTTTGATTGAGGATGTGATCTGTCTCCCACAACAAACGTGTGAATCCTATTATTTAACTCAATAGAGCTGCATCCCGGTGTCTTTTTCAGCTGTCTGTCCTTGATCATTCCTCTCACCTTTACAACGCCATCCCACCTTCCTGCTGCAGCATACATGTTTGACAATAGCACAAAACGTCCAGATTTCATAGGGTCTAAATCAAAAAGACATCCTACTACACGTTCTCCTAGCTCAATATTGCCATGGATTCTACAGCCACCAAGAAAAGCTCCCCATACACCAACAGAAGGTTCCAATGGCATATTTTCAATAAAATATTGTGCTTCATCTAGATGTCTAGCATGACCAAGAAGGTCAACCATGCATGTATAGTGCTCTGCCCTGGGAGAAATGCAATAATCTTGAACCATGCTATTAAAATATTGCCAACCCTGATTTACAAGGCCACAATGACTGCACGCAAACAATAGACTCACAAAAGTTATATGGTCTGGCTTTACACCTGTCTGTTGCATCTCATAAAACAGTTTAATGGCATCCCTGCCGCAACCATGTATACCATATCCATCAATCATTGCACTCCACGAGACAACATTTCTTTCAGACATATTGTCAAACACTTGGTGGGCAATTTCTAGACTTCCACATTTAGCATACATATCTATGAGAGCAGTAGCCACAAAAGAATCTACCTTCAGTTCACTTCTAATAATCCATCCATGGATTGCTTTACCTTGTTGCAGAGCTGCTAAATGAGCACATGCCTTGAGCACACTTGACATGGTGATCAAGTCTGGCACAAATCCTTCCAACAACATCTTATTGAAGAATGTCAAAGCCTCATGGGTATAATCTCCACTCTGGGCATAACCGGCAATCATGGCGCTCCACAAGACCAAATATCTTTTAGGAATTTTGTCAAATAGTTTGTGTGCAATCTCCATATTCTTGAATTTTTCATACATGTCCACGAGCGCAGTTCCCACCACTATATCAAACTCAAATCCACCCTCAATTATGTCCTGTTGGATCTGTTTCACTTGTTGCATACTCTCCACTACATCAACACAGGCTGGAAGAACACTGAGGAAAGTATTCTTGTCGGGTCTAGGTTGGCTCATAACAGTGGTATGATGGTATCATAGCCCCAGTTGATAGCAGATTCTTAACATATTCTCAGTTACAGTTCGGATTATTTCTTGTGCACTCTGTCCACTGAATTACCAGATTCAGCACCCCTGTGTGTAGGATTCAGCAAGATCAAAGTTGGATTAAAGGAAAACTAAGTTTTCATTCCTAGTAGGCTACATATCCTACATATAAAATGTGATGGACCTTTACTGGAGCTTCCCTTCATGACTAAATGAAATCATTGAATGCGGGAAACACATTTTAAATGCCTTTGTTCCTTAATTTTAGAATGTGAAT
>CBVK0100818711.1:0-27096 GCA_900067695.1 Picea abies
TTAAGTGCCCAGTATTCAATACACATAGGCCAAGTCCCATCTTTCTTAGGGACCAACACAATTGGTGCTCCATAACGGGAAACACTTAGTCTTATGCCTCCTTGGTCAAGTAATTCTTGGATTTCTCTATTGGCTTCCTCTAATTCCAACAATGAACTATTTGTACAAACCAATGTTTGGCAATGGCAATGGGGAGTCTAACGATCATTGAATCTCATGCTCCACCCCACATTTTGGAGGTAACCCCTTGGGTTATTAGAACACTTCCAACAATGAACTATCTGTACAAATCAATGTTTGGCAATAGGAAATCTAACGATCATTGAATCTCATGCTCCACCCCACATTTTGGAGGTAACTCCTTGGGGGTATTGGAACACTTTCAACAATGAACTATATGTACAAACCAATGTTTGGCAATGGGGAGTCTAACGATCATTGAATCTCATGCTCCACCCCACATTTTGGAAGTAACCCCTTTGGCTATCGGAACACTTCCTTAATTGATTTAATAATTGTCCCACTATTTCCTCTACCTCTTAGTACATCCTGCACCTAAAGTCTCTACTTCTAGACCTATCACATCAAATCAGCTTTCGTTTTCAACACCAACATCACAAACTTTCTACCGACATTAGTCAACCTCTTCACTTGGTTGGTAGTTCACTTGGTTGGTAGTTACAAGAGATCTTTTGCTTTTCTTTGTAGGCAATGATGAGAATGGTCTTCCATTCTTGACCAATCTTGTATATTTATAACCTCTTATGAGGAAAGTAGCATCCCTTCCCACCAAGTAAGGGCTGCCAAAACACAACTTCACACATGTATAATGGAACAGCATCACATTCCATCTCATCCATGAAGCTCTCATTGATCGCAAATTGATCTTGCATTTTGCAATTTAGTGTCTTTATGTAGCCAACCCAATGGATAAAGCTTTGGATGGTTATAGGTATTCAGTCCCAACCTCTGAACTAAAGCTTCTGAGATTAAATTCTTTTAAGTCTCAGAATCGAACAAAGCACCGACTTTTTCCATTTAGATTTGAATTTAATATGGAAGAGTTTTTCAGGTTCTTCTCCAACTTGTTTTGTTCCACCATTGTTGTTGTGTCCTGCAATATGGCGCAAACCAGCCTATTGTCTGGATCTGAATTGCATTCAGCTTCATGTCCCTCCACAGTTGTAGTCATGATTTTCTTCTAATGATGTTTACTGTTTTGGGTTTGAAACTCAGGGTGCAATTTCCAGGACTTGCTGTCGGTGCCTGTCAATATTGTAGTGACTCATTTTGGTAGAATCGTTCTATTTCTGCAAAACGTTTACTTCTTTCGCTCGGCCTTTTTTTTTTAATTCTAAGTTTTGACAAAGCTTTCTTTCTAAGTAGATGTATTTCCAAAACTCTGTGTTGGCCCTTCCGCTTCATCTCAGCATACGATGCTTTGCTACAGGCATCATCAACATCCTTGACTTCAAATTGTCTCCTGTACCTTACCGTACGTTATTGTGTTGCACTGTATTTTACTTCCCATGTTCTTTAAGAGAGTTTAGCCATGCTTCTTGCTTGTAAAAGAGATGCTTTAGCGCTCCCTTATTGTACTTTTGACTAATGTACTCTTTTAGTTCCATTCAACTACTTTTCCTTTTGTGGTAATTATTTGGGCATTAATATATTTATATTATCTCCTATATAATTATACAAACCTTCCACACACATATTAGCTATAGGATTGATTTATCAGATGATCACCTCTTATAGATTGCCATATTGAGATGGGAGGAATAAATAAGAAACAAACTTAAATTTAAATTAATAGATATCAAGGATGTGAAGCAATTGCAATTAAAAGCTAAAATGACAAAAGAAAAATTGTTCTTTTAACGACCTCCTTGGTTTCATTATGAAGAACCAAGTTCAAAGTTTACTCGAACTTGCAAAGGGACTCCACCACCTAACATAGAAGATAACAAAAAGTCCATGTTTTAGATGTCATGCACCTATAGGCTAGGACACAAATGCAAGGGAAAACAATTATATACATGTCAAATAGAGAGCAATAGCCAAAGCTACGCAATAGCCAAAGCTACAAAGATTAAGAAGATTTTGATGAAGAATCTAAAAAAATCCAAAAATTCTAGCCATCAAAATAACAATGCTTCAAAGACGAAACAATTGAAGGAATAATAACTTGTAGTATAACTAAATTCTCATTAATAATTAATATATGTAATCATTAATATTAGCAATTGACAATTATGAAGAGTGCATCTCTTCACTAAAAACTCTATATAAAGTAGATCATTCATTGTTTTAATAGAGACTCGAATAATATATAATAAATATATATTTTATATCTATAGTTCCATTGGTTCTCCTCTAGAACCCCACTCATATATCAATTCACACTATCCCATCCCTATCACCCCTATTCACCCCATCTGAGGGAGATGGAAGACTATTATTAAAGTATATTACAATTTTATTAAAAAATTAATGTGAAAGTTCACATCTCATCATATTATTTATATATTTAGGTTTATTTGTATGATTTGGAACTGTAATCCACGTTTTTGAGTATATGGGTTGGTTTAGAATGAGGAAAACCTCTTATAAAAAGAAGTTTCAACATACATGAAACTTGGATCATGGTGAAACTCTAACCATATTTCAAAATTTGATTAGATTCAAAGTAAAAAATTGCTTTAAAATGATTTCTTTTACTACCAAATTAACTTACTCCTTAAAAACATACCTTCTTTTAAAAATAAGGAATAAGTTATGTAAACTTTGGTAATCTAAAAAATCAAATCTATATAAAAAAAAATCCTTGAAAAATCCTTTATCCTATATATGTCAATTTAAATACTAATTAGAATGTAACCTTAGATTAAATTATTACTATAACATCTAGTACACCCAAGATGGTTATTAAAGTTCAAAAATAACCAAAATGTAGCAAACGAATTTAAATTTAAGTTGACATGAACAGTCTTCAACTGCTGAAAAAACCATCAGCTATAACGTGCTTCTAAATGTCTCCAATTTTTCACCTCTCCGATCATTTATGGCCTGATTTGGCAATTAGGCATTGGTTGGATCCCTGGAATGTGGTAATATTGCAATTTTGTGATGGGTTTAAGAAGGATTGTTTAGGTGATCCAAATCAATTCTTTGCACAACGTGTAAGAGTGCCTTTGAGTCCAAAAATGTTGGTTCACACAAATGGCCTTTTATATATACTGCATCAAGCTTCTCAACCTGTTATTAGACTACTGTATTAGACGGGTTTGAGTTAGTTTCAAGCTCTAATTACATATTAGATCTGTGTTTAGATGGGTTAGAGTTAGTTTCATTTTAATGTCTTTGGTGCCATCATTCTAAAAGAAAATAGGGTTAGTATATCACACTGAAATCGAAGCTACAGAGAGCATACTCTGATTTTGTATAGACTCACCTGATACTTCCATCTTCTCTTTGCATGAAATTTTTTTATAATTGCTACGGAGAGCTCAGATAGTGTTAGTGGGACACAGCCTGGGAGGCGTTAGCTTAGCCCATGGATCTGAAGATTTCTCTCATCTCATTGTTGTAGCAGTGTATGTTTGTGCTCTTATGTTTCGGGGTGGATAATCCATGCAACGAGAAAAGGAGATTGTAAGGATTTTAGCTCTTACATAGATATACTTAATAAAATATAAATATAGATATAATTGAGAGTGATTGATTGCCTCTGCAGATCGAGCCAAACAGATACATTCTTGAGAAGATTGAATATAACTTTGGTAATGGCATTGGAGAACCTCCGACATCTGGACTAGTGCCTAGAAAGTTTCAGAAGCATTACTTCTACGGTACAACCCCGACATTGGTGAGTGCATTGATAACCATTGATTATTTATCGATTAATCTTTGGAAGGATTATTGCTAAATATAATTTAATGTTGACATGATGCTGCTTTGGCTTCTCTGTTACTCCGACCATTTCCAAATATGGCAATGATGAACATGAGCGTGGAGACCAAAGAAGAGCGCTATGGGGTTGTTCCAAGAGTTTACGTCAAAACTACTGAAGTTAACCCATTCTCTCTCGCCAAACAAGAAGAGCTCATTGCCATTTCACCACCAGAGAATGTTTATAGTATCGAATCGGACCACAGTCAATTCTTCTCTGCTCCAGAGAAGCTTCATAGCTTGCTATCGGAGATCGCCAACACATACTCTGTGTAAAACATTCTCAAAGCTCTCTAGCTTCAGAGACATTCAAACTCCCCATAAAAAATAAATATAAAAAAAGGAGGAGAGTACTTGTAATGATGTAGTATGATTGATATGGACAATTAGAATGAGACTCTCTTGAATGTGCATGCCTCATGATTAAATCTCCCTTGGGATTATTGGGAAGAGGACATGCTCCAAGACATAGGTAATACTCTTGAGAACTTTGTCAAAATTGCAGATCAGACAAAAATATGCAAATATACATCATATGCTAGAATATGTGTTTACATGCACATCGCAAAATCCCTGCAAGACTTTGTTTATCTTGTGCATGAGGACCTCGAATGGATCCAACCAGTTGATTATGAGCATGTCTCATTCCACTATAGAAAATGTCATGAATATGGGCATCTCTTTAGAGATTGTCTGATGAACAGACCAATCACAAATGTTAAGTAATCATAGGTCACAAATGAGGATGGATTTTAAAAAGTCACCACCAGGTGCCGTCAAAATTGTAAGTCTCAAGCAACGAAAAAACCTACACCCACTCCAAAAAACAACAGCTTCGAAGCCCTTGGTAGCCAACCGGAGGAAGTTGATACTACATTTGCAAAGGAACAACCAACAGCAAAAAGACATCATTAAGATCAACAACCAGACCATCATCATGGCCTAGAACAGAACATGCAATCTAACCCGTCGGAGGATCTTCCGATATTACTAGCTTCTACCTCTCATGCCAGTCAATCTTCACAAGATGTTCCCCCTGAAACCCAAACTTTAGAGCTAGATGTCCTCATGGATGAGGAGATGCGCGATCTATAGATATGAGAGCTAGATCTCCTCAGGTTGGAAGATGCATGCAGACATCGTTCCTTCAACTCAATCTCACCCAAGCAAATTCAATTGCTCAAAGAGGCTCTTCACAAGGCCAGAGCTCGTATCAAACTAGGGTTCAAAATATCCCTCCAAAGGATCCGTAAGAAAAAAATGGTGAAGGATATCAAGAAGCTAACGGATTTTTTTCCATCCAACTCCCTAGGTTTTTAATGAAGATCATCTCATGGAATGTCAGGGGCATCAATGGACCTTCTAAGCATAGAATGATCCATCGGAAAATCCTTCAGGACAAGCCAACAGTCTTAATGATTCAAGAAACAAAATGTTCCAGTAGCACTCTAGAGGCTTTAATGACCCGCCTTTGGAAAGGCATTAAAGTGGTATTAGTAGATGCAATGGGAGCTTCAGGCGGTCTGGCTATTGCATGGAACTCCTCGAAAATCACATTCAATGGTTTTTTGTCCACTGTGAACACTCTTTCTACTTCTCACGAATGTTTATGGCCCCAAAATCCCTGATAAAAAAGAAAAATGATTGAGTACTTGGAGTGGTACAAGAAGCTCCTATCTCATCAATATTGGATTCTTGGGGGAGATTTTAATTTAATCACGACACTAAAAGAGAAAAAAGGAGGCCGAAGGAATCTAATTCCAGAAGATACTCTCTTTAAGGAGTTCATTGATGACAACAATCTGCTAGATCTAGAAACCCCCAATGGGATTTTCACCTGGAATAACAAACGTGGAGGTTCCAATCAAATCACCTCTTGGCTTGACCGATTTATTGTTTATGATAATATAGAAACCTCCATAGGTGACTTCATGGATACAATTTTACCCTCCTCTGGATCAGATCATTGGTCCATAAGTCTGCTCTGGCAAAGCACTCGCGGCCCCACTTACAGGCCTTTCAGGTTTGAAAAATTCTTGCTCTCCCACCCAAACTTCATGGAAACAGTAAAAAACTGGTGGAGTAGCATGCAGATTACATGCAGCTCAAAAATGTACATACTTAAAAAAAAAATCAAGCACCTAAAGCTCAACTTGAAAAAATGGAATAAGACCAATTTTGGAAATATCTTCACAACCAAAACTTGAAAAAATGGAATAAGACCAATTTTGGAAATATCTTCACAACCAAATATGCTCTTGAGCAAGAAATGGAGCAGCTTCAACAGAAAATGATCAACGAAGTCCGCTCTGAGGAAGGAACAGAGAGAGAAGTTGAACTTAAAGCTCAAATTGAAGAGCGCTGTCAACAAGAGGAAACTCTCTAGAAACATAAATCTAGATTTTCCTGGATGAAAGAAGGAGAGCGAAATACTACATTTTCCCATAGATCTACCATTCAACACCGAATGCACAATAGAATCATTTCATTGAAATTAATTGATAGTTCTCGAATAGATATTTGGGAGGACATCGAATGAGAGCTTGTTTTTTATTACTAGGACCTCCTCACAGAGCGCAGTCCCAGGAGAACAGGCACAATCAACCATGTAGTTGACCACATCATGAGGCTCATTAGTGATGACCAAAGACTATGATGCACCCAATAACCATTTAGGAAGTGGATCTTGTTGTTACTCAGATGGAAGATGGAAAGGCTCTAGGACCAGATGGTTTTGTGGCCAACTTATTTCATCACTATTGGGAGATGCTAAAGTTCGATGTCTGGGAATTGGTAGAAGAACCCCGTAGGAAACAATGGGTAATACTAGTTCCCAACTCCACCTTCCTCACTCTCATCCCAAAGGAGGATAATATCACAACGCCTAGTAAGTACAAGCCTATCTCTTTATGCAATGTGACTTACAAAATTATTTCCAAAGTGATTTCCAACCGACTTAAACCCCTCCTTCCATTACTTATCTGACCAGAACAAACTAGATTTGTTGAAGGAAGGAAAATCTTGGATGGCATAATCCTTTCTCATAAGGTCACTCACTCTCTGATCCTGGTGGATATTGGTGGCCACCCACTTGTTCCAAATTCCAACTGGCTCATCTAACTGGCTCATCTTGACAGTTTTCAGTTCAACATGTTTCTCTGTAATGGAGACATTTCTTTGTAATTGTGGGTTTTGCACTTCCGGGGTTGTCTTGAAGCCCTACACAACATCCAAGTGGATATTGGTGGCCACCCACCTATTCCAACTGGCTTATTTTGGATTTTTTATTGTCAATGCATCTTTATGTGCTTCCAGGGTCATTTTGGGCCCCTAAACAATGTCTTTTTGGCTTGGCACAATCAAACTATAGATGAAGTCAAAGTTTGTCAGCATAATGCGTAGTTCTATAAAATACCTTTCCAATGGGCTATCGCACACCTAAAATGGAGATCGTATGAAAAAGTTATGTCCCCGGGAAGTTAATGTACTAACTTACCCCAACGGGCCCACATGACTTTTGGCGCTTCATCTCCTAGGGTTAGGTTTTTGGATATCTAGGGTTTTGACATTCATGTTTATCATAAAAAGGCTTTCAAAGCCTCATTGTAATTATCTTCTGGCGAATGAGCGTAGCCGTCACATCTCTTCTCAGAGTTAAAGCTGCCAGCATTCTATCAAGTCTTGTACTCTGTGTTTTTACAGTTTTTGTACATTTCTTTCATTAATAGAAATCATGTATTGTTATATTTCTCTGTTTCTGGCAATTTTTATGTGTATTTCATTGTAATATCTCTGCTTTTATTTTGTTTTGAAAATAATCCGGATCACATAGTTACAAATATCCTATGTGGATAGTTGTTTTTTTAAGTTATGTTACTCTTTCTATGTTGTATATAGGCTATATAGAGATTTAAAGAACAAGTTTTAAAGTTATTTGAACCCATAAGTTTTTGATTTCTTACAAGAAAGCTAAATTATCCCTTATAACTCATTGATTAATAAAACTTATTAACAAATTTTATTTTATTTTATTTTTATCATTTGACATGTGTTAAATATAATGTCAACTTTTCATGTAAAATCAATCAAATAAACTTTTATATATATATATATAACCTACGTCGACCAATGATGCATTCGAGACACACTTTGTCATGCTCACGAGTATGACACGCTAGCACTTATGACTCATGACTATGGCCTTAGACCAATGATGCACTCGAGACACACTTTGTCATGCTCACGAGTATGACACGCTAGCACTTATGACTCATGACTATGGCCTTAGATGAGCACTCGATATATATTCAATGATTTGAGTGGGAATTGAGCGGAGTTATCCTCCTAGGCCATACTCATAAGTCATGAGTACTAGCGAGTCATACTCCTGAGCATGGCAACATGTGTCTCACATTACGTGAGCATGACAACGTGTCTCTAGTACATTATTATCGGTCAAAGTAGGTTGTATTTCATTTTAATGTATTTTTTTGTTTCCTTGAAGCTCTTGTATGGAAATAAGTTGCTGATCTTTGGTGTGCATGGAGTGATAACCATTTCGATAGAATTTCTCTCTAGCAAATATAGGAGGAACTGCCCATGTATAAGCTCTATGGCATATGCACTAGGGTCATGCTTACTTATAAAAGATCCCCTCTCAAGTTTAGTGTAGCTAATTAGTAATCTATTTATTATAGATCTCTTTTAAAGTTTAGTAGTGTAGTTAATAAGTAATCTACTTATATGTATTTGTATGGATTTACATTGTAATTACTAATTCAAAATTGTAAATTAGTTACAAAGATTTCATTTAGTTATAAAGATTTGAGTACTTTTGAATTCACTTTTGTTTAATCCACTTTTGCTTAGGGTTAAAACTTAAACTTAATTTTTTTTTATCTTAAAGAAAACTCTATATTTTCAATTTCTCATAAGTAACTAACTATTTTATAACTAATTAATTTAAACAACCATTACATGGTTTTCAAAATAATCACTTATCAAAAATTGAAAATCATTTATATAAATAAATCATTTAACTTTTGATTATAACTTTATAAGGATAATTTCTTTGTATATGGCTACATCTCTTCTTATACTAAATGTTGATCTTGGTTTCTATACATGTTACAAGATTTAGTTTTAAACCCTTTCTCTGTATTAGGAAAGCTTCCTTGTTGATTATATGGTCAAGTATTTTTTCTATTTTTGACTTTGCACTGAATCTAATGAAAAGTTAGAAAAAGGTCAATGAGATGAACCTTAATTGTTAATAAAAAGTTGGGTAAAATATGGTACTTAAGTTTCAAATTAAAATTATTTTTTTAACTTTTCAAAACTTCCTACACGCAGTGTTTATCCAGAAATTTCATACATTATGACGAACTAATTCGGAAAATCTACACACTCTATTCTTAAGCTTATTCTTCGCTAGAAGTTTTAGACACTCTTCTATATGTATAATCCAGGTTTTTCCGCATCGGTTCTACTATTTTGGCCTTGCATGATACAAGTGATGTGTTATTGGAAACAACGAAGCTCTTTATTTATGCTGGCAAGGATTTTGCAGCTGTCATGAGCTTTGGGCTTTTTTCTCTTTCATGGCTTTTCCTCCGCTTGATATATTACCCATTCCGGATCATCTGGAGTTTAAGGTTTTCTCATATCCTTTCTCAGATTTTCAATTCATGAGGTTGTATTGCTATTTCAATATCAAATCATTGAGACTTCATTGAATATAAAACAATACTTACAATATGGGGGTTTTGCACTTTTCTCTTGCAGTTATGATGGTATTCAGTGCCTAGCTCTCCCGGACCCCTATCACATATGGATCTATTATGTATTTAATACACTGCTTTTGACTCTCCTTGTATTTCATATATATTGGTGGACACTCATATGTTCCATGGTTTTGAGGCAGTTGAAAAATAAAGCTAAAGTTTGTGAAGACATTAGATCAGGTAAGTGGGTAGATTCCCTTTTATCCACCATCAAATGAATGCCATGAATGATCTGTTTAGTTGTTACATACTCTTGTTTCCCACGAGTTTTTGCTCTTAATTAAATGTCTCAAGGGAAGAGATCTTCATGTTTTCCTGGATTATTAAATACTATCTCATACCAATGAACCCGGCAAAAAAAAATATATTAATCCTCTCTCTAAGAAAAAAGAGTTTTTTTGACCTTCACAATTCCAGATTCTGAAGACGAGTAGTAGCTGAAGCACGAATATTCGGGGCATGTTTGGAAAAGGTATCGTGTTTTTCAGGCTCATACAAGATCCCAAAGACCATAGAATTGTTAGTTTAGGGATTGATCGCTGATTCAGTTGTATATCATGAACACTGACTAATCTCAAAATGTTGTGTTTTTGCACTTGAATAGATTGGTATCATTCACATATCAGTGCCTATTGGAAATAGGTTTTAAGATTTTTATTTGGCCAAGCTCATTTTTCTTATTCTTTTAAAGTCGGATATAATATCTAAAGATATATCAATAGCCCATACTTTAACCTTTTCTCTTATATGTTTTGTGCTCTAAATCAACATCATCTTCTCATGGCCTTGTAGCAATTTCAACATTCCCATAATTTTGTAATTTTGTAAGCTTTTCACATCTATCCTTTGTTATTTCTCTTAATTATGCAAATTTATGATTTGTAAATTCATTGATTCTTTAGTGTCAAACTAGTAACCATCATCATATTATTTTATATATGATTCAAAATGAAAAGTACATGTTTTTATATATGTGATTCAAAATGAAAAGTACATGTCTTCTGATCAACAATGGTATATTTCTTGATGATCAATCACCTTGTTAATAGGAACATCACTTTGTTAATAGAAACATCTAACAATATGTAGCATTATATGGGTTACTATATCCAACCAACATCAATTTGTTGTATTTTGAATCTGATTGTAATGAATAGAAATTGCATTAGATTAATTAGTGTAGAGTTACATTTATTAGAATAAACACGTCCTTTAGAGTTTTCTTGAATTACTAATGTCATCATTGTATCATATATTTATTAATATACATTTTATCCTACCAAATATACATGAATATCTATAATGCTTGGTTATTTTTGCATATGATTAGTGAACTTAACACAATGGATTTAGATATGTGTTTTTGGTAAAAAAAAAATTCATTAAATGAGATGTTTTGATTGGTTTTGTTTACATTTATGATCAAATACTTAACTTGAACAAGTGATTAATTTTTTTATGATATGATGTGTTTTCTAATGTTTTTATGTGTAGACATGGTATGTAGGAAAGTCAATCGTTATTTAATGACTACAAGGTTGATTATGAGATAATGGCATAGTATGATTAGATGACATAATGAATGATGATCTTTACCTTTCATATGATGTGCATTACTACATTATGCTTATGAAGAGAAACTTGATGTATAACACATGTATGATTTGAGTTATTTATGGGTAAGATATGCATTTTGTAATTAGAGGAATGTTCATATTTTAATTGGTGTATTTTATGATTTCATATATGTTGTTGATGTTAGCCATATGATACTTATGGGGTGATAATGATTCGATATATGTGATTGGTGATTTGATATATGTGATTTATGACTTGATATGTTCTTGTTATGATGCAAGTGAGAGCTTGATAAGAACACTGCTCCAAGGACTTGAAGGATCAGTTCAATGATAGATCCCATTGATGTTAATGAAATTACCATGATATGGTTTGGGGTAGGGTATAGCACAATCACTAATTATATACCATGTTATTATTACTCTCTCCAGAATTGAGTGGATCATTGATGTCTGAAGACATGAAGAGATCCATCTTCATGAGGATCCTAAAAGATGGAGTGAGATTGATAGGAAAGGTAAAACTAGTGAATATATATATAATATCTCTAGGAAGGGGAAAACTAGTGACTACATAAAAGATCATGATCATGTAAGACTCGACTCTCTTGGGTTGAGGAGTACAATTTAAATCAAGTACTAGGAGGCGAGAAACTAGTAACCAAGTGGAGGAAATTTGTAGCAAGGAAGAAAATTCGTAACCCAAGTGTAATTTTTAAACCCTTTCAAGTGAAGTGATGCATATAGATTCTTAAGAAAACTTAAAGTAATAAAATGACGTAGCGTGCACGTGTGCGTGCACACACACAGACACGAAGATTTACCTTGGAAAATGAGTAAAACTTAGAGCTACACCTCTAGCATCTTCATCATATTAACATGACCATTGACAGTACAATATTTAGGTATCTCGTAGCATCCAAAACATTACTTTGTTAACCTGAATTAGATCACAACTTTAATCGCTTAACCAGTATTAGATTACAATGGGTTGAAAACCATTCGTCGGAAAAATAAAGAAAAAATGCCAAAAATGGACTGAAATGGTTAATGCCTCTCCTCATGAACCATTTCAATAAAAAGGGGGAAGCGGAGGGGAGATAATGCCCTTCTCACTAGTGTGGTTATTGGAATTTCACCTGATACCATCCACATGCAAAGAATATAACACATCTCCAACACCAAGAAGTGGGAAACTGGTCATAGTAACAAGTAAAATGCATAAGCATGATTTCATGTTTTTCTTGCATAATAAGTAGGCATATTTCCATGAACTAAAACATGAAAAGAGAGAATAAAATAATATGTAGCATTGTAGGGGCATGTTGACTTGCTTCTTCTTCTTACATTATGAGAAAAAAGGTAGTTTTAGGGGCATTGATTTATTGTTGAGTATTACTGCACATGTGGGGTTTTCACATGGTGGTTACACATGAACATCATGTGTTTGCACACTAGTACTCTTATATTAAAAGTGTATTTTATATGATAAATTCATATTAAAATATTTAACTAGTGTACACAGTAATTAAATATATAATGAATAAATATTTAGATAAATATGTACACCTAGTAATTAAATATTTAGTTAAATATGTGCAAGTTTATTTGTAGAAAAAATTTGGGTGCATGTGCATATAATTGGTCACTTGGATAATTTTAGGTGACTTGCATTTATTTTTAGAGGATTACATGCATGTGTTAATATTAGAGTGATGTACATGATTATGTGATAAATAGAGTCGAGAATGAGGATTTTGGTGGTTATGCATTCCGATTTGAGTTTTGAGCAGAGGATTAGTGATGTCTATGTAGTTGCACTTTCATCTTGCTCAACCACACTGTCTCATAATCTTCAATCTTTGTTTCCTTGTACACTTCTTGAGAGGATGAAAGTGCAACTACATGTTGCTTTTTACTCAACCAAGAAATGACAACTATATTGAGAGTCAAAACATACCATGTAGTGGACATCCTATCATCAACTGAACTTGTCCAATTTGAGTCTATATAACTTAGTGAGAATCCTCATATATGACAATACAAGATGTTTGATTCAAAGTGTTGGTTGTTCCTGACCTCAAATTCTTTGGTCCATTTCCCTTTCAAATTGACATGTCGCCATTATATGTGTGTGCCTTATCATTATCAGGTTTTCTAGGCCAGTGCTATTGGACCATATTCCATTCATCTTTAGCAAAATTCGCAAGACTTTGTAGTGCATTGTATCGCTCCATTCCATCATCTTGAATTTCCTTAACTATTTTTGCACTTCTCGAGAATACATGAGCAATTTTTCCAACTTTTCGTCAACTTGCTGAATTTTTTACAACTATGCCTCTTTATGGGATGGATACATCAGTATATATGCCCCTTTTTGCATTTGTACGATATGGATACATCAGTATATATGCCCCTTTTTGCATTTGTACGATATTCATTTGTAGTTTCTCTAGTGGCTTCTCCCATTGCTTGACAATTGACATCCATTTTTTGGTAGTGGTATAGATTTTCCTGGAGTGCATAGTCTCAACCTTTAGTTTCTCATTTACATGGACCTCTATTGATTAGGTAATCAATTTAATTGAATTCATTAGTTGTAAGGCCTTGGAATCAAGGCTAGAATTCTTGATTGCTAGTGATTCTTATAGTTCCTGCTTGTGCTCTTTGATCTGATTCACAACTAGTTAGACCTTATCTACCATCCCTATTAAGGGGTCTTTAGGTGTGTTACCATTTAAAATAGTATCCAAGTGGAAATCCAAACCATGGATGCCACCCTTGGGGTGACAGATGTGATTTGTGTCACTATCACCTCAACGCAACTTCCCCTTCACTTTTTGCTAGCTCTCAAAGTCCAAGGGGGGTATCCCTTTGATATGCAATCTATTATTGAGAGAGCTTAAGTCAACCATTATTATGCTTTTAGTTAAGGAGAGCCAAGATTTACTTCAATGAACAATATAAGTGAATCCCACAAAATGTATACATGTAAAGTAAAGGATTCCAACAAGTTAGTGATCTATTGCTTTAAGATAATACTTCAAGATAAAGAGCATAAACCACCACGATCCACTTAGATGATTTTGAGTTGGAAACAAGTGGATTAATAACAAATTTTGTTTTAAGGTATGCAATAAAAAAGATTTCAGATTTGCAATATGTTGATTAGCATCTCAAGATAATAACAACTTGGAAGAAGTAACTATCAACAACCTTCGAAAATGTTAACTTGAAATAGAAACAACTCTAAGCCAAATGAAACCACAAGAGATGTAGTCTTACAACAAAAATTGACCTTAGATGATATGATGTTAAGAACAAATCAATTATGTGCATAATAGAGGGCAAGTCCAAGGTGAAACATGGTTTGTCCTTGGTCTTCAAATCTGTATTATGAGTAAATTTAGTAAAATTTCAGACTTGATGTTTAGAGAGATATCAACCCAAGAAAGCTATATTAATCACTTTAGAGAAAGACATATTGGATTGTGAGTTAAGGTTTTATAATATTCAATGAAGTAACAACCTAATTTTCTTTGAAACAAGTCCACAATAAGTGAATCAATGTGAGATAATAAAAAATTGAATGAAAAGGTAAATTCACCTTAGGGTTTTACAAAAAATACTTTGAATTTACCAAATATATCCCTAAGTGAGAAATATGCAATTAAGACCAACTTAAGGATTATTTAAACACAAAAACAAAATGAAACTTGACAATAACCTTCTATCTTATGAAATTAGTTCTAAGTCTATGCTAAATATTCCTTAGATGCATTAAACTTAGACTTAGGGTTTTTGTAAATATGATTTTTATCCTTTTCTATGTGATCCAGATTTACATAAATAAATAAAACAACCCAAGGAAAGAGAAATAAACTTTAGATGCACAATCCTAGGGGGGAATTTGCGACTTAGGGTTTTTAAGAAATAAAATTTAAGATCAAACCCTTATCCAATCTAGTCGAGAAAGTGAAATATGCAATGAATTAAATGCTAGACTAGAAAGAAATCTAAACTAGTATTTTTCAATATTTTCCTTAGATTTATTTGTAAACAAGAAAGAAAAAGGCGACTTTTGGGTTTTTATAATTTTTAAGGTTGATGGGAGGAAACAAGTGTCTTATCCAACAAGGGATTATGGGGTCAAGAAGAAAACCCCTCTTCAAAATTGGTCTATTTTATATATTGATTAGGATGAGGAGACTAGGGATGATGACTCAACAGTCTCCTATCTAATCAAGATGGAAATGAAGACCAAGACCCTAGAAGAAGGGATCCTAAAGGAGAACCTTCACTAACAAAATCAATTATATCTTGATAAATGTAGTCAATACCCTTGATAGGGTTCCTAATGAATAGGACAAGAAATGGATTAAATACTGACCAAACTAATGAAGGTAGAAGGAGATGAATTACCCCAAAATGTCTACCTTCCAAGTGGTATACTTTACCCTTAAACAAATCATTCTTGTTAGCTTTACAGATGACTTGAAAATTAACAATCAATATTTATGCACCGAATAGAAACCAAGAGAGAAGAGCTTCAAGAATTAACACCAAATCGACACAATAGGTAGATCTTCAACAAAATTGTATTATGATCAATAGCCATTCAACTATAAATTGAAGTGTGAAGGGGAGCCCTTTTATAGAGGAGGATTAAAAAATCCTCATATTATATAATAAGAAAAATCTCCTTAGATCTAGCCTAGGATATATCACAATATACTTGTCTTCCAACTAACTAAGAATCAAGGTCAAGAAATACATAAAATATGAGAAGAGATGTGACACATGTTCAATATTCCCTCGAGGGAGGGAGACATCCCACCAAAATAGTCAAGGGAAGGTCAAGGGAGGGCAACATCCCTTCATGATGCAAGGTAACATCCTCAAGATAACTCTCCAATGAATATAGATCCACCAAATATGCCAATGGTTATGCTCAAGATGAGGGAATTCCACACTTGTGGGACATGGGATGGTCAAAGAGGGGGTGACTCACCTAAAATCATCTCCAATGGTCAAATGGGTGGTCTCCAATGTGTAACCTCCTCCTCAATTCAAGGGAGGCCCAAGGAGGTCCACATGTGACAAATAGATGCTCCAACAACTAAGTAATGCATCCTCCAAGGTGGATGTCTCATTAAAATGTTTGACATGTGCCTCCAAATGTGTGAGATGGTCAAGCGCCCTAAGATTTATGACATGGCATGGCATAGAGAGTCTAGGTCCATGAAGAAGGGATCTCAAGTGCCTAGGTCATCGTGTCTCCTCATGAAAATATTTAGAGAAACCTCAAGTGATGAATACATGTCATGCATCCCCAAAGTGATAGGGGGATAATCACTTAGGACAAAGTGTGAAAAATACGTGGGGAGATCCATAATTAGGCATAAAATAAGTGTTATTTCTGGGTATGACAACCTTCACAATACATGGGAAACACTTTTACATAAGGGTAAAGTGAAAAAACCTAGGGGTTCCTTAAGTCATGTGTCCTATAGATCCACTCCTAGACCCCCGTGCACCCATCCTGGCCATAAATGACTTCCATGATATGGTTAGTACGAGCGATAAGTGTAGGGCTTATCTTGAAATGGGGACTAAGAGGATGGGCCATGAAAAACCACAAGGTTCTAGAGCAACCACCTAGACTAAAATATTTTTTTTACATAGGTCACTAAGCATGGCCTAGTACAATACATAAGATACAATGGTCACACTTTTGGTTGATCATGATACATAGTACAAATCATCTTGATGGCACATTTTATCATAGTACTCTAATTTTTTACATCATCTCAAGATAGGCACAAGATCTATTCATATAATGGAACATATTTGGCAAAGAAAATGAGGTACTATGAAGTGGAACTGAGGGGTAACAACTCGCTTCAACTCGAGGACATGTGCTCTATAGGAGACTGCATGAGAACTCTAGAATATGAAATTTTATTAGTCTTGAAACATTTTCAACAAGTAGGGTTTGATACATGGAGAGGGACTAAGTCACAAGTTCCATGCCCCATCTCGAGATAACAATAAATCAATGCATGAGAGGAACACGAAAACTAGTTAGTAACATATCATCTCAAAGGAAGAAAATATAACATGTGAGCATCATCTTACTATTCCAAAACAAAAATTAAAATGTGGAAATCAATAAAGTAAATGATGCACAAGTAAATGTAATGCTCATGCTTAAGAGCTTATTTATTCTATTTTGATTTACAAGGATTCCTTATGGCATCAGATATTGTCTTTACAAAACAATTTTAAGATTTTCCCATTTAAGGGCAATGATGACTTTTCACCATCCAAGTGACTAAGATAAAATGAATTATCACCTGTAGTGATTTTAATTTTATAGGGACCCAACCAAAGGATTTCAAACTTACCATGTTTACCTACTTTTTCAATTCTTGTATTCCACATGAGAACAAGATCGTCATTTTGGAATTTCCTTGGGCAAGATTTATTTTCGAATTTGGACTTAACCTTTTCTCGATTCTTTTGTAGACGATCAAAGGATCATATCCTATTCTCATCAAGTTTGATTAGTCGGTTGATTCTGTTTTGGACTACATCTTGGTTATATGAAAATTGTTGTAGTATTTGGTAAACTAGGATCTTTAAGTGGATTGGAAAAGTAACTTTCATCCTATGTCCCAACTAAATTGGGATCTTTCTAGTGGAGTATTTCTTGGTTATTCTATCATCCCATAAGTCATACTTGATCTTGATATCCTAACTTTTCTTATTTTTCCCAATTGTCTTCTTAATGATGGTCATTGAATTCTTATTACTTGATTCAAAAAGACCATTTCCTTGAGGGTAATAGTTGGAGGAGTGGAATAGAATAATGCCATTATCAAAGAAAAAGGTTGATAAATTTGTAGCACTGAAGGCTTTGGAATTGTTAGTTGTAATCTTTACTGGCACTCAAGAATGAGTGATGATCTTTTCTTTCAGGAATTCCATGACTACCTTGTCAGTGGCTCTCTTAGTTGGTGTAACTTCAACCCATTTAGCGAAGTAATATGTGGCTCTGAGGATCCATTTATGACCATTACTATAATGATCTTTGAATTCACCTATGAAATCAAGGCCCCATTGTTGGAAGGGTGCCTCTACTAATATTGGTTGCAAAGGTAAAGATGTTAACATTTTATTTCATGTGAAAAGTTGACAAGGCTGATGTTAGCACTCTGTAAACTTCGTTTGGATGAGAAACAAATGACATAGACAACCTACAAACCAACTTTGAGACCTGATCTAAGCTGTCAGATAGATTTAACCTCCCATTATAAGCAGGTTGATCATTTGAATTCTTATTGAACATTTTTCATGTACTAGCTATTTTTATTAGATAACACAAGTGAAAAACATTATTGACATATTAAGATGAGAAGGACACTTAAACATGGCCCTAATTAACAGTTACATAAGTGAAAAAGATTATTGGCATATTAAGATGGGAGGGACACTTAAACATGGCCCTAATTAATTGTTGCATAGTAGTTTTGGACAAAACTAATAACATAGAGCGTCGCTCAATGGATGGAAGGTCATTGTTTACTACATTTAAGATTATATAAGATTCAAGATGCCCAATCAAAGGTATTAGGTAGAGCTTCCAATGCATTTTATGTATGTGCAAACCATCTGGCCACAAGAGGATGATCTCATGGCCCAACCACGCTCTTCTTTATAATGAGGAGTTAATTTATCACACATATAATACTTCCACCAATGTTTGACCACTTGTGCATTGTTTGGAGACTTGTCCATGCTAAGAAACACTTGTATAATACTCCAACAAGTGAAAGAATAACTCACCTGTTGTAGTTTATGTTCTCGCTAATGCAAAAAGAAAGAGTTACACAGTATTTTAAAAGAATATATCTAAAAGGAATACTAACATGGAATTTTGCAAGAAGATAGGTGTGTGGTGGTCGTTGGCCCTACATGTTGGCATGAACAACTAGTTGGCTATTATCCCTCCCTCTAAATATTTTTGTTTCTTCCACCTTCCTCCTTCATACAAACCCTCCATAGAAGATATGATGAAGAAAATGAAAGAATGGTTCACAGAAGATGTGGTGAAGAAAATGAAGGAATGGTTCTCTCGGCTACTGATACCTTCTCAATCTCTCACTGAAAGACTACAAATTCATCCTGGAAATTGGGGTAGACCGTAAAGGCCCATCAATGAATATCCATGAATATGAATCAATATAGAAAAGAAAATCGAGACTATTACAAATATTTAAGTATCCCTCCTCATCAATTCCATTTCATGCTAGGCCATAGGTAGGTAATCGTTTCAATATCCATAAGCATTTATATTTATTGGTAGCAAATCCATCTCAATCAGCTAAACATGATTTGAAAATGAGTGATATGCCCACTTGATAACACTTTCAGAATAGAGCTCAATAACAGTAGATCTAGCATTATGTTTACAGGAGCATCATCTAAACTTATGATTGTGCAACTTGGTGATGTCGTCATAAGGGCGCAAAGAAAAAGAGGAAAGCTTCAGTAACACATGGGACACCATAAGAGAAGGAAATTCAAGATGATGAGGAGCAATTGATCCATTGAAAATGTGACAAATCAAAAACATATGGTAAGGTGAGTAGTTTCTTCGTAAATGAAAAATAAAAAGCATGTACTAGAACTAAGAGTTTAAATTGAAAATGTACAAATCAAAAGCATATGATAAGGTGAGTAGTTTCTTTGTATATGAAAAATAAAAAAAACATGTACTAGAACTAAGAGTTGAAAAGATTTAAAAATATGGGTTAACTCGTGATTTCTACTAAACAATGAATGCCACAGATGTCGTCATTAACTTCATATAGTTTGAGATGGTAAAATATTGTTCACTACTCAGTGTTAATTAGATAGTATAATATTAAAATTGAATGACTTGAGATATTTTCAGAAAATCGGTTGATGTCATCATTAACTTCTCGATCTTTCCAGAGAGTAGAATATTTTTCACTCATCCATGTTACTTGTTTCAATATAATAGAATATTAAAATTTAAAGGATTGGTTAACTCGTGCCTTCTGCTAGATCTTGAATGCTATGGATATCATCATTAACTTTGTGAACTCAAAGGATTGGTTAATGTAAATTCTAACCTTGTACAATATCTACTGCAAACCGATATTCAGAAAAGAACAGACAAAGAAAGGAAACAATACATCCAATTGCTACAATTAGAATATTTTCATCAAAGCTTCAGGAATTTTGCATTAAATTTCGATCAAGCTCAAACTGCATTCAATAGTCATTGTCTACACTAGTTTGCCAACCAACCCAACTTACATTGAAAAGATAAAATATATAGGCAAGGGCGTTGCTTGGGCTACCCTGCTCTCTAGCTACTATCCCTAGAATTTAGGAAACTGATTGGTCTCTGTTAAATGACCTTTCATATGACGCCTTTCTTGAAATAGAAAACAACTTCATTCAATTGCATCATAATTGCTTGTCTTTTCCATGGGGGTTTGGTTATCAGAAAGTTCTCATCATGGGGAGAGTGATGTGTCGATGCCTTCCTTTGTCAGGGTATCCAAATGATCAAGTGCTCTGTCAGACTCTCGCCATCCACTATAATGACTTTGATCTCTGCTACATGCTCATTTGTTGGGGTGTGTATGTGGCGAGTGATTGTTAGTTGTCACAATCGTTACCAAAATGACAAAACCGTCTAAGGGTGATGCCTTCTTCAAAATTGTCAAAATCCACGCCACATTTGAGAATACAAGAATGAACTCAATCAATTATGTTTCTTCTATGCTCTGGCAAGAGTTGCATGGACCTTCTCCCTGGTCGCTTCACATTCTCTGAAGTGCTTCGCATTCCTTTCTTTTGACATCCTCTGAGTTTTGCACAGCTGTATGATTGTATCCTATGCTTCCCTGAGTTGTCTCTTGATCCATGTCGCATTTCCTTCGTGGCCCTGTGATGCTAACATTTCAAGGGTCTTTACTGCCAACTGTTGTCTTAGTTCTCTATTTTCTTGGTAAAGCTCGGCGATAGTAAGCTGCGCTTACTTCAGCTGCTCAGACAACTCTCAAAAATCTGTGCCTTCGACATCTGTCCTCGTTCTGCTCCAGCTTTCTCGACTTGTACTTTTGACGGGTTCCAGCCGAATGATGCATGCAAGTAATTCTTCGAAAGTCAAATTTGCGCGCAGTTCATTCGGGACTCGGGTTTCCCTAGCTTCCTTGTTATTCTTTGGCCCGCCCCTTCTCCGGGGTATTTTTTGTTGGGGGGACATGGCTTCCAATGTCCTTTCTTCCCGCACAGCCTCTCTCACTCTAGCCTCTGCACGATGTGATATTACCCTTTCCGCGAGTAGAGGGAAATATCCTTTTGGATCCTTGGGGATGCCCGTTTTGAGCAAGAACGAATCCCAGTTGCTTCCCAACCATCTTAATTCCTCAACTACCAGTAATTTAATCAGTGAGACATGAGAGAGTCTCCTTTTCGATTGATCTGCTTCAGCCTGGGCGTTGTCTGCCATCTCTCGGAGGTTCCAGTGCAAGAAAAAAGCTATATTTAACAGTCTCCTTCTTGTGAAGTGTATCAACAATCTAATGTGATGTCAATGTATTCTATCGAACCTCCCTTCACAGGTGAAATACTTCCTAATTACTCCAAGTAGTTTCTGGAAAGCTTCTTGCAAATATCTACATAGAACACCTGTCTTTACTTTCCCACCTAAACAATCTTGCTTGATGAAGTCTTCATAGCACCGCACATCCAAGGGCGTGCCTTTAAACCACCTTTCACCATGCAGAGGAATCTCTGTTGCAGTCGACAGGGTTTCCTCAGTTATATGGAAAGTGACACTCGAGATCACCATGCAGAATCCGTCGAAACTGAGTGTGAAATGCTTAGCTAGTCTCATATTGAATCCTTGAATTTTCCTACAAAAGGCCATGCATCCGAACTACTCAAAGGACGCTTTGACCTTCAAATATTCATTTATCAACGTCAAGCTTTGGGGCTCGGGCCCAATGATTCTGCCACTTCGTTTTCCCTTCCTTATGTTTTGGGAGGTTTCCATGGTGCAACGCGTATTCATCCTATGCACGGTGGATTTGGCATGCGCCCAAGGCAGAAATGTTGATCAACCTAGGCTTGCGAGAATAACTACACATATTGCATAAGATTGACTGGTGAATAGAATGTATGCAGAACATCCAGAATTTATAACAGAGCGGGCGGGAGGTAGAATCGTGCTAGGGAACACTCAATTCATGACGATTGGATGTTTCGAAGTGAACTAAATATTTTTCGCATCACATCCACGTGAGGAGTACACTTCAGAGCATGTAAAGTACAGTTGATAAGGGCTACAAGGCATACATGATACGAGCGTCGTGATTTTTCATTCTTCTAGCTTTAATAATGAGCTAATGATGGTCACTGCACTTGCCGATGCGATTTCTATTTAACAACTTGCCTCGACTCTCGGCACGTAGAAAACTTCCTTTTTGACAGGACCCGACTCTTTGGGAATAGACTCGTACCATTTTCACATGTTTTGACTCTGAAATCCCTTCTCGACTCCAAGGGACAACCAACCACTTGCTGACTTTGACCCCTTTGTTGTTCAGTACTTGACTTTACATGCTTTGACACACGGACCACAACTCGACTAAGACCGACCCTTAATAAATAAAAAAATGACGGTGCTAACAGTTGACATCACGTTACGAACTTATGGAAATCAATGAATATACTTGGCCAATAATAACCACCCCTTAAGATATTATGGGTTGTGGTTATTGTTGTGGGGTGTCGACCAAATATTCCCCCATGAAATTCATCCATTATCTTTCGATAATGTTCAGGGTCTACACATTTGAGGATCAATCCTTTAGGATTCCTCCATTCCATATCTTGATGAATGAAGTAGAATTTAGAGGCTTTTAATCTTAGGTCTCTCCTCTTGTGATCTACTAGGTGGTTAGGACAAGTGAAGTTCCTAAGGTAATAAATTATATCAACAGACCACTTATGTTTTTCCAATTCTTCTATCACCATGGATATCATTCTTATTTCATGCCAAGAGAGGATTCATTTATTTCAGTTAGCATCTGGGCTAACCCTTTCCCCTTTACCAATTTGGTGGGCCTAATCTCTAAGTCATGCTCTTGAATTTTTTCCACCCATTTTCCTCTCACTCCTAAGAAATATTGTTGAGCTAATATATATTTAATTTCTAAATGGGGGACATAGGCCACAAACTTAGTATATCCAATATATGCGTGAAAATGTTTTAAGCACTTCACCAATGCATAATTTTTCTTTTCCACGATGGCTTATTTTAGTTTTGCATCCCTAAGGGATTTTCTCATGAAAGATATATGTTTCTCTTCACCTTGATCATTTTTTTGACGTAAGAAACCCGTTATTATGTCTTTGGAAGTGAAGGAGAAGAATTGGAAATCCTTCAAATAATCATGACTTACTAGCACTGGGAATTTCATGAAGCTCCCTTAATTGCTTCGAAAGCCAACTTTCCTTCTTCATCCCATCTGAAATCCACATTTTCATAAGCAATTTGGATATATGATTTGTTATTTCGATAATGTTAGGAATGAACTACCATACAAAGTTTATTTTTCCAAAGAATGATTGAAGCACTTTCTTGTTTTTGGGTAAAGGAATTTATTTGATATGTTCAATCCTTTTTGGGTCAACTTTTACCCCATCCTTTGAGACTATGTGTCCAATGAGTTTGTTAAAAAAAATAGGATCGCTGAGCAATAAATAAAAATAAATGCGAAAATAAAACACATAAAATACACAATAAAATACAGACACATATACGTGGTTCACCCAGTGTGGGCTATGTCCACTAGAGAAATTACTGGGTCCTTTCTTTTTATAATCCAGCAAATGAAGGGATACAACCTACAACACACCCGTTGTAACTTCCTCTTCTTTCTCTCACAATATCCTCTCTTAGAATAAAATATTTACTTTACCACACACACAACCTCAATACAATTCCTCATAAAAAGAGGGTTTCCTTCTAGGGATAAAACCCCTAACATAACTTCTACCATCATATATGAGACCTTATAATGAAGGTCTAGATTGACTACAAAATTACAATTTTTGAATTGCGTAAAAAAAAATGTATTTGATCTACGAACTTATAATGAATAGGCCAAGAATTGTGTATCCTATAGTCTCTTTGACATGCATATGAATTAGGAAGATAATTAGGCTTCACAACCAACAAAGTTTTCCATCATGAACCTTGAATATGGACTTATTTGGGTTCACCGATATTCCATGTGACATTGCTTGAACACTTGCTTAATATGATTAAAGCGGGACTTTCTCTCCTTTGAAAACGCAGTAAGATCATTTTGATATATTTCAATTATCTTTCCCATAAGGTCCCTAAATGCATAATCCATGGCTCTTTGGAAAGTGGTAACTGTGTTGAGTAATCCAAAATACATCCTTAGATATTCAAACATTCCCCAAGGTGTAGGGAATGTAGTCTTATGTTGATCATCCTTGTTCACCCATATTTGATTATAACCTAAGAATCCATCCAACATGGACATCATTTCCAATCTTGTATATATTTGTAATAGGTGATGCATGTTTGGCAATGCATAATTATTCTTTGATAATACATTTAGGTTTCTAAAATCGACAGGAAGTCTAATTTTGCAAATTTTATTCCTTACTACTAGAAGGTTGGATACCCAATATGAATGTCTTGTGCGAGCAATGATCTTCTCTTCAAGCATCTTTTGTAACTCTTTTTGAATGAGGAGTACCAACTTAGGATTTATCTATTTTATATTTTGTCTAAATGGTTTGTCATCCTCTTTTAAAGGAATAGGATCTTGGATTATATCACCCTTTTAATCCTTTAAATTGTCATATGACCAGGTCAATATATCTCTATATTATTTGATTAGAATTTTTATCTCTCTTCTTTCTTTTCCTGTGGTACCTTTACCTAGTTTTTAAATATTAGAGCTACCATGGGATCTTATGTTAATATCCATTTAATCATCATTCTTTAGCACTTCTTTTTTTTTCGTTTATACATGTCATGTCTATCAAAAATATTTTCTAGGGGAACAAGACTTGCAGGAATCTTGTTATCTTTAAACTCTTATTGATACGCTATCCTTTATTCTCCCAGGTCTTTCTATTTTTCTACGAATTCTTGCAGGTTGCTCATGAATCTTATGATTCGGGCATCACCATCAAAAACCTTCCAATGCTCAAATTTTTTGGGAATAGATTCTCTAAATATGATCTCTAATCTTCCTCCTTCCAACAATTCCTTGCAAGGTTGGAGAGTTGAAGCAACAACTGCCAAAGCATCAAATTTCTCATTAAACATTATATGCTCTACTTTTATGGATAACACATCAAATAGATCCATGGTATGGATCCACAACACATTCCTATACCTTTTTAGCCTATCATTCTTGCAAGAAAATTGCTCCTTTACTTGCCTGATCACCAAGTCAGAGTCACCTTCTATCTTCAAATTTTTGGTTCCCGTGTCCTTAGCTATATTTATTCCTAAAAGGAGGTATTTTTACTCTTCCACATTTTTTATTGACTCAAATGCTAAATGGAACACATAGCATGATGTAATACCCCGAGGGGATGTGAAAACAATCCATACACTATCCCTTGCTCTAGACTTAACTCCATCAACATTCATCTTCCAAACAATATTGACTTCTTGGGGAGCTACAAAATTAGATAACACATTGTAAGATCCTAGGTCATATCCATAACAAAAACTCATTCATGGGATATTGGGGGTCATTTGCATGATACTTCTTCATTTTCTCATGGTGCAAGGTTACATAAGTGTTTTCACATGCAGGAATGGTATTATAAGATAGGTCTATTTGGATGATACCTCCTTGATTGGTAGCCCACTCGTAAGATAATAACATTCCCCATGCATCTTGGACATATTTAACAACTACATCCATCAATAATGATATTTTCAAGCAAGAAATCAATTTAATTTGAAGATCCTTATTTAAACCACGCACCTAGATTTCTTTGGAATCCATAGTGCATACATTTCTATATGGTCTGGTGGTCTTTACTCCCAATTGGTTCATGACCTTAAGAGACACGACAATGGTTGAGGCTCCAGAATCCAACATGAAATTATGAAGGTGCAAGTTATTTACTATTAATGATATGAAGAAGGATAGACTCACATCCATTCATTTTTCCTTTTTAATTCATAGCTTGGATACCAACAGGGAAATATTCATTATTCTCAAAAACTTGACTTGGTTGATTAATTTCTTCTATGCCAAGGAATTCATTTATATTTATGTTGACAGAGGGAACCTTATCTAACTTGATCAAGGGAATAGGAACTTTAATGTTACTAACCCAATTAATTATATCAAATCCCATACCAGGGGAAGTACTTGTTGAAGGTTCCACTTGTAAGTTTTAAACATGTGAAGTAAAGAAATGCATATATATTCTTAAGAAAAACTAAAATTAATCAATGGAATCGTTGGGATCGTTAGATGCAATTGTCGAATCTGACACCCCCACACACAGATGCAAAGAAGACAACACATACCCAACATTCTCCCACTTCTTGTTTTCTTTGCATACAGGGGTTCACATGATTATATAGTCAACAATCTAGGGCAGCAATTCCCATTATTACTCTACACCAGGAGAACTTTTATGTGCTCACAGACTTTGTCAATGAATCT
>CBVK0100818719.1:0-19258 GCA_900067695.1 Picea abies
CCAAGGGAGCGAATCATTCCTGAAGATTCTTCTGTTCCTTTCCTTCTAGATTTTCCAAAGTATAAAGCCTAGGAGAAGTTGCCAAATACGATTAAGAAGGGGTGATTGAAAATCATTGTCTCTCCATTCTGATATGGTGTCGATGATATTGTCCCGCTTGCGGTCCGAGGTGCACATGATTAGCGCACCTTGATCCCAAACTTGACTGGTGTAGTGACAGGTGTTGAGGAGATGGTTCATAGTCCCGACTTATTCTCCACAAAGCATACATATGGACGGACCAACAAAGCCCCTTTTCGAGAGGTTATCCCATGTGAGGATGCTCGAGTGAGTTACAATCCAAAGGAAGAGACTGATTTTTGGCTAGTGATTTTTGTTCCACTCCTTCCTTAGGGGTAACAGACCTGAATGTGTTTTAATGGCATAGGATTCTTTTATGCTGAAGGTGACCCTTGACAAGTATCCCCATCATACGATGTCCTCCCCTTAAAGAATGGGGATTTTCCTTTTATTGATTTCACTGTGCCAGGGCCGAAGGTCATGGGGATTTTCCTTTTATTGATTTCACTGTGCCAGGGCCGAAGGTCCACCTGTGCCTCTAAATTTTGGTGCTCCTTGTTTGAAATCCAACCTCTCCAGGTGGGCTCTGTTGTATTGTCTTTCCATTAGTCTGCCACTTTTTTCAGGCTTGCCTGTGTGGCTGGGATGCTGAAGGTGTCAGCCCAGTCCTCATACTCCAAAATTGTCCATTGTTTCCATGAATCTTTCCAGAACAAAGTTGTTTTCCCATTTCTAATTTCCCAGAAGGCGTGACTTGTGTCAAGATGTTGATTCTTCCTGGCTGCCATCCAGATTAGGGATCCAGGGTTGTCCCTATTCCATCTAATCAAGTTCCTCTCCGCCATGTTGGGTGCATATTTCCTTCTCCAAAGCTTGGCCCATAGATCTTGAGGTTTTTTTAGACATCTCCACCAGATATTAGTGCTTAGGATTTTGTTCATCACTGGGGGATCCCTTAACCCAAGGCCCCCTTGAGCTTTGGGTTTGCAAAGTTTATCCCAGCTGATCAGTGCCAGTTTTTTCCTTGTTTTAAGTCCTTGCCGAAAGAAATTCCTTTGCAGGTTTTTGATGGTAGTAAGGACAAAGTTTGGGGTTGTGAGAGCATAAGAGGTATAGACAGGTAGGGCTTGTAGCACTGCTTTAAGTAAAATGAGGTGACTGGGGAGATTGAGGGCTCTGTAGGTCCAGGAAGAAATCCTCTTAGAAAAGGTGGAGAGAAGATGCTCCCACAAACTATTCCTTAGGGCATTTTCCATCAAGGGGATGTTGAGGTATTTGGATGGAAGGGAGGTTCAGGTGAAACCCAGGATTTCAAAGATATGACATTGAATCGGAGCTGGTGTATTGAAGAAGAAAATCTAGGATTTGTCTTTGTTGAAGTTCAGTCTTGAGGCATCACAAAACATTTGAATGATCGAGAGGAAAGAGTGGTCTTCCTTTACTGTGCGTGAGCCCATCATCAGGGTATCATCAACAAATTGGTTGTGGGATATTGGATGAGAGATACCATCCAGGGGTAGACCAGTCAATGATTTACTTGCTATGGCAGTGTGAATAGAGCGACTGAGACCCTCGGCCATGATGATGAAAAGGAAAGGGGATAAAGGGTCCGCTTGTCTGATTCCTCTAGAGGGAGAAAAAGGACGAGAAGGGACCCCATTAACTAGGACAGAGAAGAAATCAAAGGAGGTAATATTTAGAATCCAATCCACCAAAGTGTGGTCGAAGCCAAAGGCCAGGAGCATTGCATGCATGTAATCCCAACTTAGCTTGTCAAAATCTTTGGGAAGGTCTAGTTTTAGGAGTATAAATGGTGTACGGGTCTTCTGTAAGGAGTGAATCACTTCATGTGCTAGGATGACCCTGTCCAAGATTTGCCTGCCTTCCACATAACCCGATTTCTCTGGAGAAATGATCCACCGTAGGATGGGCTTGAGTCGTCTAGCGATCACTTTGGTTAGGAGTTTATAGATGATGTTGCAAAGAGCACTGGGTCAAAACTTCTTGGGGTGATTGATCTGCCCCTCTTTGGGAATGAGGGTTAGGAAAGTATCATTGAGAGCTGGGAGGACTTGCCCTGAAGATCTGGAGTCTTCAATGATTTCCTAAACCTCTTCCCTGATCATCTGCCAACAATGATGGAAGAAGTCACTAGTAAATCCATCCGGTCTCGGATATTTTCCTTTGGGGGTGTCCTGGAGTGCTTGATCTACTTCCTCAAGAGCGATGGGCCTGAGTAGAGCAACATTTTGTTCTTGAGTGATTAGGGCGGGTATGTGTTGCGTAATCTTGGAAATGGCTTGAGATATGTTTTGTATGGGTTCCACTGAGAGGTATTTGTATTAAGCAACCAGTTCCTTCTCCAGATCCCCATGGGAATGGATGAGTTGGCCATTGCTAGAGGTTAGCTGTGTGATTTGATTGGTGTGTCACCGCTGAAGGGTGGACCTATGAAAAAATTTGGTGTTTCGATCACCCTCCTTGAGCCACTAGATGCGAGATTTTTGTTTCCACAGAATCTCTTCTTGGGCTTTCATGTCTTCTAGTTGTTGGCTTAAAGTTGATTCCTGGGTTTTGAGGTCATTAGTGAGTCCCTTCTCCCGGATTTATCTTTGAACAATGCTCATTTGATCCTTCAGGTGCTTCTGGGAGGTGAAAATATTGCCAAAGGTTTGCCTATTCTAGAGTCTGAGTTGTTGCTTAATATTCTTAAGCCTTTGTTGTTATCGGTACATATTGGATCCGTAAGGTATCTCTGCCTCCCTCCACCACCCATGGATTTTTTCATGGAAATTCAGGTGGCTGAGTCAGAACTGTTCAAACCTGAAGGGTTTCCAACCTGGGGTGGCCGACACATGAAGCCATAGCTGAATGGGCTAGTGATCTGACCCGTGAACATCCAGAATGGTTGCCTCAAGAGCTGTACCTTCCAACAGTAGGGAGTCTAATATTAGGAACCGATCCAGTCTGCAAGCTATTTCATGTGTACTAAATTTTATTTTTTTCCAGGTGAAGGTTCCATTAGGGGTTTCTAGGTCAATGAGGTCCATGTTATCTATAATATTTTGAAAATCCATGGATTCCTATTCCAGGCACAGATTTCCTCCTTTGTTTTCATCCAGGTTGTGTATCAGGTTGAAGTCGCCCCCTACAATCCATCTGTTTTCCTTGGTTAAGGTAGACAAGTACTCCAGATTTCTGAGGAAGGCTTGCTTATCCCTGGTGTTGGCCGGTCCTTAGACATTGGAGAGGTGGTCAGGTTTATTGGAGTCGATAAGCCTGTAGGCGGCCGTGATGGACCATTTGGTCACGATGAAGGTTTCCATAATGGTTGTGCTGGAGTTACAAAGTATAGCTAGGCCTCCGGCTGTTCCTGTGGCCGTTGTGGATACTTCTTTCCCTTACTTCCAACAATAGGGGAGAATCTTATCTATGTCCTCAGTAGCGCATTTTGTTTCTTGGAGCAATATTATGTTTGGTTTCTCTGCTAAGATAAAATCTCATAGAATTTTTTGCTTGATATGCCCATTGAGACCTCTTATATTCCAGGAGAGGATCTTCATGAGGAGGAGGGGGAGGAGAGAGGGGGAAAGTTGTTCAAGATGAGGTGGATATTCCTAGAGTTCACCATGAAGTGACCTATCTCTTGTATGATCTTATTCTTCGACTTCCTTCCTCTTCTCTTTTCATATTTATGGGGTTTGCTCTGATCCTTTGGCTAGTTCACTTGTATTCTCAAACCCTTGTTGGATCTAGATGTGGATCTAGCTGAGGAGTTAAGGAAGACCATGTGCACTTTTCGCAGTTGATTTGGGGGTATGGTGTACAGCTTCTAGTGTCGGTATGCATGCTCCAGGTGTTCTAGGTCCACACCTGCTAGTTCTTTCTCATCGAGGTCCATCTCGGCATCCCACTCTGTTGTTTCCAGGTGATCCTCTATTCAATTTGTAGGGTCTGTTGATGAAATGTTTGGATTCATCTCCAAGATTGATCCCTCTTTCCCTTTGCCTGTTTACTGGGGTATTTCCTCAGTCTGTGCCTCTTTGCTGTCTGAAGGGTTCTCCAGTTGATCCTATAGGACCGCATATTTGTTGTTGGTGGATGGATATTTACTTGCCTGGGTTGCCTGCTTTCTTCCTCCTTGTCTGCACTTTCTAGACGCGTGAGCGAAGCCATCCTTGTCTTTTCTGGCATTTGAATTCCCCTCTTTGTTTATGGCATTGAGGGGGCATTCTCTGAAGAGATGCCCATGCTCATGGAATTTCCTACATATAAACAGAATATGCTCATAGTCAATGGTTTGCAACCAGTCCTCATCATGGTATTCTAGGACTATGGATCCCGAGAGAGACTTGGATATATTCAGGTATACATAGATGCACACATATGAGGTGTATCGTCTTTTCTTAGTGGCCTCCGAAGATTTGACATAGACGTCAATGGTGTTACCTATGCCTGCAAGGACCTCCTCCAAACAGAATTCCTGAGGTAAGGAATATATTCTGATCCACACTGGTGCATGTGCGAAGTATTCTTTCTCAGGGCTAAATTTCTCTGTCCAAAACCTCAAGAAGAGTCCCGCTGAGTTGAAAAAATATGGCCCTCCATAAAAAATGTGGTTTCGATCCTCGAGGTTGTGAAGGATGATGGTGAAGAAACCCTTGGAGCCTAGTTGCAGTTCATAATGTCCTTTGGGCTTCCACCAGTGCTGTATCCATTTGACCTGGTCCCGTTCCGAGGGCCAGAGCCCTAAAAAATTACCTACTAAGGCATAATCTCTCATATATTGCTTTTGCTCCTCAATGTGAGAAGAACTTACAATGTATTTCAGGGCTTGTGGTGCTTGTGGGATACACTTTTCTGGTATCCATGGCCTTGATGCATTTGCGGGTGTTGGCTCTTTCCCTGAATCAATGTCCATATCCTTGTCTTTGAAGGTTCCTTCGGCCAATAACTTAGATCGTAGATCGGGGGGAGGTTCGAAGGTGGGTCGCCTAGAGCCTTCTCCCATGCTTCCATTCGTCGTTGTCTGACTGTACATGGGGCCTCTCGGCCCTCCCTCCTTCAGAGGCATGCACCCCAATGGGGCGAGCAGTTGTATCAGAGCAGCAGAAACCCTAAACCCTAGCTTGGTGCCGTAGAGATAAATCAACAAGTGACGAATAGATCTACTGAGAAGCAAATCAACATTAACATGAGTTCACTGGCCTATTTAATTTGAAAATGCCATAGTTTAAACATTTTAAGTTTTAGTTTTTTAGGTGATATTTTGTGGGGATGATTAAATAAATAATTGTTAGATACAAGGATTTGAGTGATTATTTTTATATAATCTTAATATCCTAAGAATTTTTCAATATGCTAAATTCAGGTCACCATGGAAATTATTGTAGATTTGGATCATCGGGAGGCCCAGTTCCTAGGATTAATATTTACATGGAAAATGGAAAATCTCTATAAATAGCTGCGCATCTCTGCAATCGCTCCACAATCCAAGCCCCTCTCGGTACCATTGCCTTCAGTTTCAGTTTCATAATATGGAATTCGCGCAATCAGTTTCAGTCGATCAGCGCCGACCTCATGCCCTATTATTTCCATTTCCGTTGCAGGGCCACATAAAGCCTTTCATGAACTTGGCCAAAGTTTTGTCCACCCGCGGTTTTTATATTACTTTTGTCAACACTGAATTTGTTCAGGGGCGCCTGGCAGAGTCTGGTGGAACTGTGACCCATGATGTTTCCCTGAATATAAGATTCGAGACAGTGCCCGATGGCTTGCCTGCCCAACATGGCCGCACTCATGATATTACCGACCTGGGAAAATCCATGGAAGATAACGCTCATATTCACTTCTGCAAGTTGATGGAGAAGCTCCAGAATCTTCCCAACATTCCTCCCGTGAGCCTTATAGTGTCGGATGGACTTTTATCAAAGACGCAGAATATTGCGGACGATTATGGTGTTCCGAGAGTAGCCTTCTGGACGACCAGTGCCTGCGGGTTCATGCTTTATTACTTCATGCCTGTGCTCATAGAGGAAGGATATATTCCTCTCAAAGGTAAGTAAGAATATTTGATTGTTCTAATTAGTAAGATTGAGAATATTTGATAGTTCTAATTACTAAGATTTAACCTCTATTTCATCCTACAACAAAGCGGGCGATGAGTTGCCTAACCTAAAGTCTTGTGTGTTGTGACTGTATTAGATAAGTCAATACGGGCACAAATTCTATATGGTCGTTGAGAGCTCTCAATCTCAAAAGATCCACACTTCTCTATTGCCTCTCTAACCTCATCTGCACTAGGAAAATACCATGGAAGATTGAAAGAGTCTCTCAAATTTGCGTTGATCCACAGATTCATACATTAATATATAGATTCTTTGTATACAGATTCCACATTGTTCTATTAACTAGAAATGATTTGATAAGAATTTAAGGTTTATTGTCCGTAATCTTGCTTGTGTGATCAATTCATCCCATGCATCTTCGAAGTCCTGGCCACAAAATTCGCCTCCCACATAAACTTGTTGTACAGGAGACCAAGTGTTTGGTCTACCCATCATGCACATTCTATGCTCACGACAACACAGAGGGTATCGATGTAAATTGCATGAAACATACATGCGAAGACCGCCACATTGCCACTCAACAAACAGACACGACATTGCCACTCAAACAACGGCCACGACAACTAGGGCATAGTATAAATATCACATTGAAAAACAAGCATTTATTGTTTACAAGTAATGTTATACTTTATTTCCAGCATTACTTTCCAGCATTACTCAGTTGTGGAAAAATTACAAGGCAAACCTATGCTTTCAACTAAGATTGAGGTGCAAAATTTGGATGGCTCTGCAATAAGAGGGTCATTTGAACCACCAATCAAACATCAGAAAAATGCTTTAAACTAATAACAGTCGAAAATATTTTTGTTAAAACTTTGGTTAAACTGCTAATATTTAAATAAGTCAAAGGAAACTAATATTGAGTCAACACATATCGATTGCTATATACCTATGCCTTTAGTAGGTATAATAAGAAGTTTGCTACTTATAAATATATAGCCAAAGTAATAAAAAAATCAAATGAAATATAATTAAATTTGATAAGCAACACACACATATTTTTTTATCCAAAATCCTTATCAAATTTGTCATTTTGTCATTGGATTTGTTTAAAAGGAACAAAAGAGTTGAATCCATGCCCTATCCAACTAGGAGGGAGAGATCTCATGTAAGACTTATGATCACTTAAACTAATTCTCAATGTTATAAATCATCATTTATTTCACTACTTATATCTTAAATTTAAAGTAATCATGATTTGTAAAGATGATTAAACTTAATTATGTTGATACACTTAAGAGCAATTTAATAAGTGGATAAACTTACTTTGATTTTGGTGGAATTTTTTTTCTAAATTTAATAATAATAATCTATTTTTAAAGTCATCGCAAACACCAAATATATTGAAAGTTATAATTTCTTTTTATTAACAATAACTTTAACCATAAAAACAATTCAACATCTTTCAATACATTTTTAATAAAAATATATTAAAATAATAAATAAAAAAATTAAATTTACCTACTTAAATGTTAAACACATTTCTAATTCATTTTAAAATGTGAAAAAAATAAAATTACATTAATATTTTGTACTCATAAATTTACTCAAGGCGAACCAATACTTTGTACTCATGGCCAACCAATAAAAACTCCTTAAAGGTTTCACAAATATAGTAAAACTTAACTCAATAATGAAAAAGAAAAAACATAACCCGTTAATTTCTTCCAAATTCACATGAACACAATACTTTGGTGACGTTATTTTGATCTAAGTTTTTCCATAGATAACAGAAAAACATAAAGCTATTCTACATACATCATGCTTTACTTTACCATACAACTTTGATTATTGGTTTAGTTTACTGCACAACTTTGATTTAAAGGGAAACGTGTACTAACTATTGATGTAAAGTATGATAGTCTAATAATTATAAATTTGAATACTTATGGTATGTTCTTTTATATAATTATATAAATTATTATAAAATGTTTTAGGAGTTATTTTAATTGGTTGTCAAGTGTGTTATTGGACATTTAACTAGTTTTATGTAAATAGGTATTTAATCTAATTTATTTTAAATTAGACACGTTAATTTAAGTAAACATGTTTATGTTATTTATAAATTTGGGAAAGCATTTCTTGAATTTTTTTTGAAAAAATAAACTATTATAAAATAGATCTTTTATAATAGCTACAAATACGAACATCTTATCAAAGGTTCAAGCTAATATCCATTAAGCTACCATAGAAATCCAAATTTGGAATGTACATTTTCTTCCATTTTTAACAAGACTTAATAAGACTGTGTTTTTTTTAACCGAAATGGAAAATACTATTTTTGATATATTAAAAGGGGTTTGTGTGAAGGTTGCAGCAAATGCATACATCAAAATTTCAAAAAGGGTCTTCTACATAGCCTTATTTTCTATACAAATTATACTATCTTCTAACACAAAATATATATCAGTCTTCCAAGTGACCCCATGAGTAGTTATTTTAACATACTAACCCAAATAGCAAGCAGATTTAAAAAACATTCATGAATTTAAGGTTGCACATTGCCTTGGTCTTCTTCTCCCCCATCCAAATGAGGAGGAATATGTTCCTTAATGTCCATTGGGTCCCTATTTTGACTGACAGTTTCCTCCTCCCTTATTCCATGAATTCTAGAAACCAGATTATTGGAGGCCAAAGGGAGTGCTTCCAATTGCATTGTGGCTATCAAAGTACATAGTTTGTTGCATTATGCTTCCAATGTATTGATTCTTTTTTTTGGCAGTAGGATGAGGCCCATGACCTTGACATTATGTGAGTTGCTCTCATGTTCCATTTCTTCCAGTTTGGCTTATATGAGCTGCAAAGCCCTAGTGTTGCCTTGAGTGACTTCCTCGTGCCTCCTCAAGACCATTCAAATTTATTTAAGTTCAAAGCTATCCATTATGCAAATACAAAGAAAAAAACCCGACGTCAGACCCCCGTGACATATAAATCCCAAACAACGACCTCGAGGGATGGCTTATTGGTAAATTAAAATAAACATCCAGAAGGAGAAATATCAATTTTCTTCCTCACCATTCAACTTCTTAGCAAAGAGTGAATAGATAATTCTAAATTCGGACTCAGGACTTGCCTAGAGAAACAAACTGAGATTACTCGCATTGACACATTACCCACCAAATAAGCCGCACCAAAACTTTGCACCATGGGTCTCTCTATGTTGACCTGCGATCCATACCACCAACTGACCACTTAAATCACCTTTTTTCTTATATGTTCTTCCCTTGCAGTTTTGAACCAACTTGTCCTCCGAACTCCCCCTATGAAACTTCTCACCAAAACACAAACCGACTCTACTCTACAAGACATTGTCCTGTATATCTCGCAGCTTCCACAAGAGGTAAATTCAATACTCCCAAACTCAAGGTGATAGCTTAAGTGTGGGAGCTAGGAAGGCCACCTGCCTAGTGTCCCTACGAGCTCACCAGCTAGTACTTCGAAGTTATTATGACTAGATTCTCATGCTATTAATTGACTGCATACTTAAAAGGGTGTGTATAACCCCATTTTTTAACGTAGGGATTTAATAATTAAAACATAACTTATACCCCTTGCAATCATTAATTATGGTATTTGGAGGGTGCATGGAAGCTTGTTCTAATGTAGATAGCCTTATTGGAGATTCCTCACTTTCTTTGCCTAGAGGTCAGCTTCAACATTTAGCTCCCTCTTGATGCGGAGAAATTGGATTTGACCAAAGGATTGGGCAAATCGCTTGATATTTCTTAATATTTCACTTATTTTATTACCAAATGAGCTTCTTGATTCATTCATTGCTCGAATGACCAATAACGAGTCTCCTGGAACCATCAATTTTGTTATTCTTTCCTCCTTAGCGATGATGAGACCACACCATAGTGAATAAGCTTCAGTCAGGTTGTTAGAACATTTCTAAGTCCCCAAACATAGTTTACTATTTGGATTCCTCTAGGACCTTAAATTATCCCCCCCAGCACCTGCCACCCCTAATAAGACTATGTATTTAAAAATGAGCATCAATAATAAGTACATTACAACTTCAATGTAGTGACCACCCCCATCTATTCAAAAGCATCCTTAAATTCACATATCATTGATGGTTTTTCCATAGAATTATTGCTAAGATGTAATGTAATAAAAAGTAATTATAATAATAGTGTTAAGTAAGGATGCTCCATTTCTCCCACCCTTTTTAGCATCGACATCGATAATATTGAGCATTGTTTAAAAGAGAGAGGATGCATTGGTATTAACATGGTTAGACTTGTTGTCATCCTTCTTTTATGTGTTGATGATATTGTTCTCCATGTAAAAGCTTTTGAAAATCTTCACAAACAATTCAAAGCTCTCTAACAATTTAAAAAAAAATACTAGATAACCATTAATATTAATAAAACCAATATTATGATAATATTTTTATTTTATATGGTGGTAACACCCTTGAAGAGATGAAATTTTACAAGTACTTCAGCATCAATTTAAATTTCTATTCGAACTAGAACCACAGTGTCAAGAAAATAATTATTGGAGGCTAAAAAGCTTGTTATAGTCTCTAAAACAAATGTAGAAATGTTGAGCTCTTGGAATGGGACAAATATAATATATTTTCAACACTTTAGTTATCATAGTAATTCTTTCGACTATGAATTTTGAGTTTGCAACATCTTTAATGACACATGCAATGAATTTGAATAAAACAAAAATGCTTAACCTAAATTTTTATAATTAAATGCAACACTCCTTACCCCAATCTCTTGATTGAATTTGGATGCACTTTTATGGAGCATAAAGTCATGCTTTGATATTTAGATTACAAGCACAAATTTATCAAGTTGAGCAAAGTTAGACTCCCTCTTATTGCTTCTAGTATGAGTGGTGGTTGCCATGGGCTTAAAAGATGTTGGGTTATAGACTATGAGGCTTAGCTTAACTATTGGAACATAAACAAAGGCAAATAAATTAGTAATAATGATATTACATCTTACATCTTTATGAAGTTTAAAGATAAGACCTAGAATGTCGATGAAATCATTTATGAGAGGAAACTGAAATACTATAAAGACTTTATAAATATTAATATGGTTGATCAAAAATGTTTTCTCGGTATTTTGAGCTTCAAGAACAACATGAATATTGTCAAAAGATAAACCAATGCTCATGACCTTCATAGTGAAATTGGTCATTGGACTAATCCAAAAATATCAATAAATAAGTTCTTTTGTTAATTGAAAATAAGCATGCAACAGGCATGTATGCCATTTGGTTGTATACCTTCGAGAAAGAGTTGGCAGCAGACTCTTTCCTTATTGTACGACTCCCACAAGGCCACAGGCATTGTCGACGATCCATCAACAAAGAATTTGTATAGGTTCAAGAGTTAGAACATGAGGATCCATCAACAAAAAAATTGCATATGTTCAGGAGTTCAAGCGCCTGCTTGTCCAAGCCCAAAAAAGAGTAGAAAGGTTGAGAACATCACTATTGCTATTACATACATAAGAGTGATTGCTAACTATAGATATATCTATGGTTGTAGTGAGATCTCCCACACATGGTTCAACGTTGGCAGTGGTGTGTTGTTGCTTAAACTCTTTGTGTTGGAACCCGAGATGTGCAAAATATCTCATTGTTTTTCCTTTGATTGAAAAGCGTCTTTTTTAATTGAATCCTCTCGTTATTGTTATTGTTCTGTAATTCTGCTTGTATTTATCCATTTATTGCCAACCAGATCAAGATAAAGGCAAGTGTCAGTCTCACACTACAAAGGTCCCCAATTCGAGCATTATTTGTACGTGATCAACAAGACAGTGAGAACGATAGAGATAGATGAAAACCAATGAAAACTAGAACCGTCTCATTCCTATTATTATTTTTGGAGATTATGGATGGCATGTTTCCTTCAGTGGTTCCAGTGCTTCCCTCCAGAATCAACTATTCCTTTTGGTTTTGTTCCTTAAATGCACTTGAATATCTAGCCAGTGCTTGGCTAAGAGCACTAAGCAACTTGGAATTTCCATATCTATTGGTGAATCTCATCCTTGCACCTAGAAACTCATAAGGGAGATGTAGAATGTGATACTATAATATGCATGCAAGGAGCAGGTCCACTACCAGTTGTGGAGGTGGCAGTCCTCCCAGGATGCTACCAAAATGTTCAGCGAGGCCGACGATGTATATGGGAAGATGCCCAACTCCATGAAATAATCCAAGGACAAGGAAAGAGCTCTTGGCGATCGTCACCAAACAGTTCATATCAATGGCTTATTCCAACGTTGTCGGTATAAATTCCTTCCTTGACAATGCAAAAAAATCAAAATCAGGGTCATCCCTCCCCTTGAAGTTTCTTCAACGAGAGAGCTTTACTTTCATCTCTACGATTCAATTCTCATTGACAAGGGAAGAAAGTTATGTATATATTGTTTTTGTTATCATTTTATTCGTTACAATAGAACACTACATAGGTGAATTAAACACTAGAAATTCGAACAACTGGATTAAACAATCATGGAAGATAGATATAGATATGCCTCCTAGGCGAAGTGTTTCATTAATAACCTGAAAAATATGTAAGCTAGTTATCTTGAATAACAAACATAAACGCTTATTTTATTTTGTTCAGAGAAGTGAGTTGTTGTCAGAGTAGTAGAATTCAGCCTGAAAAAAAATGTAAGCTAGTTATCATATCTTGAATAATAAACAGAAACACTTATTATCAGCTTAATGTGATCAAATTACAGTCATGTAAGCTAGTTATCATATCTTGAATAATAAACATAAACAATTATTATCATCTTAATGTGATCAACTTACGGTCATGTGATAATTATAGGATCTCCTAGTGGAAACATAGGCATGCTTGGTTGATGTAGCTCGTTGTTTGCCATAGCCTTGAAGGTGAGTGATGCATTTTTTCCTTGCTTTGTCTCTTTGGCTTTCAAGGCAGTGAGAGATTTTGAGGAAGTGAGGAATAGACACGGTGAGGAGTAGAAGTTGACGCGTACAACATCCACTACATCAACATCTTTGACTAGATCTCTAACTGCAGGATGAGTCATTGCATTGATTGTAGTGATCTGCGGGAGGGAAACTTTTTTTTTTTATTTTATAATTTTAAATTATTTAATAATTATGAAAAATAGTGAGAAAAAACAAAACATACCCCTAACCCAATCAGAAAATCAACATTATGAAATAACAAAATATAAAAAAATATTTATGTTTTCAAAATAATTAAAAATATAAATAGTTTTTCCAAAACATTGGGAAAATTTCTTAGAAGTTACCAAAATGCACCAAATATTGTACTAAAATAGACCAAGTAATAGGTTGTCAACTATCGTTGACCGCCAAGTGAAAGCTATAGTCCCTAGTCGGTGGCAAGGACTAATAATATTAGAGTCTTTTGAATAATATTAGAGTCTTTTATCCACATGGGTTATTTATTTATTTTCTTCTTTATATGTAAAGTAGTAAAGTAGTTTAGGGAGAAGCTTTGATCTTTGGACAAAAGGAAACTAAGTGGTCATGCTCAAATAAAAATTTACAATGAAAAGCAATATGACTATGTAAAATCCCCACTAAATTTTTGGAAATTATCTCAATTTTGTAGTGTAGATGTTTCATCAAACACTTTGTTGTTTGGTATTTTTTGGATGTTTTCTAATGTTGAAGTGTTAATGACAGTTTTGCAGTTGTTTGGAAATACTTATTGGATACCCAAATAAAGATAGGACAACAACTTAAGATAATAGGTACTCAACTTGATGTGATAAATGATAAAGGGCTAATACATGAAACTCAAGGATATAAATTACATTAACTATTTGGCAGCATCCAACATATAAATAAATGATCGATCGACAATACAGTAAACAATGTATCGAACTTGATATATTCGTCCTATAGATTTTATTTACATTTGTTGACATGAAAGGACTTGTAAATGGATTCCAAATCAATGCACACTTTTAGCAAAGGGTATTCCCAACATAATCTGGTCTTGCTACCAAAGAACACTCCCAATAGATGAAGGAAAATCACCCCATAATCATAAATCGCCCCCAAACTGTTGAAATCAGCCACTAGGAAAGAATACGACCCAGTTCTTGAGGAAATTGGCCCAGGTTTGATGTAATCCACCCATCAAAGAGAAAATTCACCTTAGAAGGCAAGAGGCACAACCAACAAATGTAGCTCGTCCCCAATGAATAGAGAACTCAACCAACATTCAAGGAAATCGCCCTTCGGCCATTAACTCGCCCAAACCTGAGCAACTCGACCCTCAAATGAGAGGGTATGTCCCAATATTAAAGAACTCGGCCTCCTCAAATCAAAATCGACCTCTACAAGCTGAACTAAGCTATAACAATGAAAACCCAACCGCCACAAATGAGAAACTCAACCATATGTAAAAAAAAAACTTTGCTTCCAAAAGATGAAATACTAATCCACATGAAGCACAATGAATAAATCTGAATGATTTCTCCTCTTCGACCTGCTAGGGTGGATGGTCTCACCACCGAAACCAATTTTACAAGCACGTTAGGGTTTTCATCCCAAGAGCCAAAGCCACAAGATCTCTCTCACTTTCTTTTAAGAAAAATAACAATATGCATAATGAGAGAGGGCGCCCTCATTCTCCTTTTATTTCCTCGTTGACCCTTTTCAGACCCCTTTTCCCTTTTAATAAATTAAAGTGACTTTATAATTTAATTTTAGTAAAATCACTTTATTAATTAATTAAACCCCTTTTAATGTCGAAAAGTGACTACCTGGCTTGTAAGTCATTCCCAGACATCGAAAGTGTCTTTTTCATCATCCCAACCTTTAGATATTTTCGTCCTGATTCCAACGAGCTATTACATGAAGGTGTTCCTTCCAACAATATGACCCAAATAATACCTTGAGTGCATTTAATTAATTTATACTCAATAATACCCTTAATTTATGGGAATCGTCGAAATGCCACAAAACCAAGAACGAATTGTGCAGAAGTAGTCCTAATGATGAAATAAGGTGAATGGACTAGGTTAGGCCTCATATAACTCCTCCAATTCCCCCAAGCCCCATGTTATCCTCCATTTACCCCTCTGACTAGGCTGACAAAAACCCATAAGGTCACCTCCAACTATAAAGTAGGGGATTCCAAAAATGGGGACACTACAATCCTCCCTTCCCAAATACTACTTGTCCTCAAGGAATGCCAACACAACCTAACGCTTCATTGATTGAACCAGATTGAAATTGAAAATGATACCAGGGTCCCAAGCCACCTTGTAAGATGTGAATCATTCTTCGTCGAAGGCGTGGTCCGATAAGACACTGACATAAGAGGCCTCCTGAAATCTTCCAACAAGTAAGGCAACTCGGTGCTACAATAACTCAATAAATCCATCAGGAAACTGCTCTGCTAGGGAACCACTCTCATGAAAGTAAAAATCGGCTCTCGCCTCTGTGTCAATTGTTGAACTATCTAATATTGATGTCCCAAGGTCCCAAGATAATCTCATAAAGGAACCATCATGTTGATGATGTGCCACTTTGATCATAACCATCAGACCTATGTGCCTAGACTACGCCCTCCTCCCCTGGTACTCCCACCTAAAATACCTGTAAGGGTTGAATCTATTACCATGAATAGTATCCTGCATAGGCGTCTAGGTGAAGTCACAACCTGCAAATATGTTGCCATACTCGATCTTGAATGTCAAAAAAGGAAGTTTTTCTAGATCACTAGAAATGACTTTGGGATGCTCATGGACTCTAGACATCTCTCCACTAGATAAATTTGTCACCTATGTTGCCCCATACTTCGAAGATATCACTAGAAAGTATGTGAATTGGTAAATCACTACATACATACTCTCTGCTCACTGTACCCTCGGTAAACTTGTGATGCAAGTTGTCAACATGCTCTCCCACTCTTATCTAGAAGTGGTCAAAGACTGCATCATTCATGTGGGAGAATTGCGCCTCAACATGTTCTGCTGACAAGTCATACTCTCCCCCATATCTTCCCCTACATCAACCACAAAGCCCCTCCTCTCTCGGGCTTGTCTGGATGATGTGAGACACTCTCTGTAGATAACGTTGATCTGCAAGGTGCTAATACAGGAATCCACTTGACTACCCCCGATAAGCCAGGAAATCATAAGCTGCATAAACTCATTCAACTCCTCAGAACAACACTGCTCCAAGAAACCATTCATAAGCATCTCAAGAGTGAATTTAGGGAAGCGAAAACTGGCCATATCATCTACATCGGCTACCAAGTTGTCAAATATTGCAGTCCCAAGGTCCCAAGCTAGTCTCCACGAGTAACTATCATGCTCAGACTATGCTCTTCTCTCTTGGATCCCCAAACTAAGATCCATGAAGGGACTGCACTCACTATCCTGGATCATGTCTTGCCTAGGCATCTCAGTGAAATCAAATTCTGTCAGCCCGCAAATAGACTTGATTGTGAGTATCGCAAGGGAAAATCTACCCTCCCATATAGATCACGTATTAACAACTCCTCTCATAATATCCCCACAATGACACAGACTAATCACTGACACGACCATGTCAATCAACCCCACCATTTGAAGTATTTTATCACTCTGATGAATGTCAAGATCCCAACCCCATATTGGAACTCCACCACTCCCAATACTTGTCGAAATCTCCATGCACCAACCCAACAAAGTATGGATCTCATCCTATGCATTATCTACATTGATCACATGGTCCAAATGAAGGGACTTTGTCATGGACATAATGCTACCTATCTCATCCAACTAACGCAAGTGAGACTCCCATGTCCTTTTGTATATAATGAGGGCATCAGATAACAACAACAGATGCCTTTGTCATTTCCTTGAAGACTGGAAAATGACTAGTGCATTGGTCAACCCTAAGGTTATGACCAAGAAATCACGATCATGAAGTATGGTAGTAGATCTATGTGTATCTTACTCCATATCCCTCATATGATGATATCCTAGATGAAGATCGATCATCAAGGGATATGTTGCTCCCTGAGGCTCATCCATCCAATATTCGATCATGGGTAACCTCAACATAATGGTATGCTCAAGGACTCTGTCAGTAGGTCTCCCTGGAAGAGACACCCCAAGAATCCACTATACACTACCATGTGTCGATGAATATCTACGCATATTGTTGCTTATCACTGAATCATCATGCATCATCATGTATCTTGTAGGTGCTACTAGATCCACCACTCTACTAACATCGCCTAAAACTGTATTCCAGAGTGTGTTTATATATGACATATACTGGGACATATACTGGTCCAGCAAATCCATGGATGCATATACTTCCTTACTGGTTGGTCCACAAGGGATGTGCTTAGTTATCTTCTTTGTAACTAAGTTTTGAGCCTTTAATGGGCTCTCCAAAGGAAACAACTCATGATCTTCACCATGCAAAATGTGAGCATAATCAAAACCCTATGTGTCATACCTCTTCTCAAGCATCTGCAACTCTGAATGCTACTCGTGCAGAATTGTCACAAGAGACTCCTCCCTCAAATCATGGGTGCTACCGATGCCCTCATGTGCCACAACTATCAAAGATGATGGAGTCTCTATTGTAAGCGATAAAGAGCATGTCAAACTCAACTGGTAACAAAGATCCTCAACCTCCCTTTCCTTGTCTTCAATGAACTTCAGAGCAAGGAACCTATCCATGAAAAACTGCAAGTAATATGATTTAGTCTGCTCTAGTGATTCTTTGATTATGCGCACTTGTGACTCCACTTTCAACTCCTTTTTTTCTCTCCTCCATCTGGGTTTTCCAAGTAAGAGTTTCAAAGAATCTATGAGCACCATTTTCCCTTGTCAAAACTTGTACAATTTGCTCCTTTGTGACCAATAATCGATCTTGTTATCCCCAACTCCTAGGGATAACTAAGGATATGATATCTCGAGGTCCTCAAGTTTCAAACATGGAATATCGAGAGATAGCTTGACCAATAGTGTCCACTTACACAGACATAGACCCACCTCACCACCACAATTCCAGGTTCGTCACGACGGTATCCACCACATCTGCTGGCCCCTGGAGGACATTAGGTATTGCTCCATGAGGTACAAGTAAGGTATTATGGTGAGTGTAATTTCAATATTTGAGGAATCTAAGTTTGTTGCATCTATTACTGCTTTTGATTATGTGACATTTGCTTGGAAATTATGTTATTTTCCCTATTTCACCTTGGTAGTTGACATTGCGCCCTAGTAAGTGGGTCACCCTTAGGGATAGGTATGCTACTGGGAGATCCTTTTGACGAGTCATCGTGCCATTCCCGACCATACTTGTCACTTTCCACATTTCATCCCCTCATCTCCCCACCTTTTGAGTTTTTCGGGTGTACTGGCCCAAGAAGGGGTTGTCCCTCACTTCATGGGAAGAAGGGGTTGAAGAACCAGAGGCTTGTGGCTAGAAAAAGATAAAATCTTGACTATGAACCTTCTAGATGCTTTCCCAAAGAGGTCTCGAGAGCAATGAAACACTTCTTCTAAAAAATCAAAGACCTACAAAAGTAAACACATAACATAAATGTCCCACTTGATTGAGGGATTTGCACAAAGGGCGTTACAAGCTAGACTATACCTCCGTGTCAGTATGTGTACTTCTCCCTTCAAGCGACACTTTGGTATTTTCCCCCAAGTTGAACTATTCAACCTAGGGAGTACCGAGTGTTTGGACCTTAATTAATTAATGGCAATGAATGGGCTTGGAAAAAGGATTTATTGAAAACGAAGGTACAACACACCATCTACAAAGGCACTCATAAGTGAGACACTACAACCCCTTGTATGCCATGAACCCCATGCCCAAAAAGTCTTCCCATCATCCATAACGCCTCATCCATGTGACTTAGAAGAAGGTCCCCTCGGAAAACAACCTAGACTTGAGGTACGATTCACCCAATAGGTCATTTTTTCAACCCCCCATACCTAAACTTGGAAAATTGCATAGGGTCTTTGAGCATTAGTTTATTTTGATTAGGTGGTTTGGATGTACTTGCTTAGATGCCTCTTTTATTGATTTTATTTACTCATCATGATGCTTTGACTTGAGATCCT
>CBVK0100818734.1:0-19406 GCA_900067695.1 Picea abies
ACACTTTAATCATTATATTGACTCTACAATACCATATTAACCAAAGGAAATTTCATCATAAACAATACAACATAAAGTTTTACGCATCATTTTATATTTCTATAAACAATATTCGTTAAGCATGAGAATAATGAGATATTCTCACTTTTTATTAGAGTACACTATATTTAGATATTACACGCATTTGACCATCAATTCCATAATTACGGTAAACAAGAACATGATTACATGCATGTACACACCACTCGAAGTTGACAACTATTACAATGGGTAGATCATCTAATTAAGAGTCCATACGCCTAAATCATCTAATTCCACTCTTATAAAAGTTAACTAAGGAATGTTAATATGTGGTGACATTACAAATAATATATAATAATAACCTCCCTACCATGTAGGATTAGCTTATTCCTTCCCTTGGAAACACTTCCCCTATCATCTTGGACCATAAGAGCTTTTTGAAATGGTGTTCAATGACATTGCAGTAGTGGGGGAAGAAGCAATGTTTAATGATGGATTATACATTTTTGATGTAGGTACAACACATGGGTTACTATTTGATTGTGATTTTGACATAACATCAACATTAGTATTTGATTCTAAATTATTAACATCTATAAAGGGAGGTTGAGTAGTTGTTGGAAGATTTGCATCTTTGTTAGTGAGGAACATGATAACTTTAGACATGGAAGGACGTAATGTTGCAGAAGCCTGTGTGCAAAGAAGAGCCACCTGAACAACTTGTAGTACCTCGTCTTGATAATTTTCTTCAATGTTGGGATCAATTATGTTTGAAATGGCGCCCGATAAATAATGGTTCCAAATCTGTGCCATACATATATTATATTTTTGAATATATTCACAATTTTTCATTTACAATATCAATTGAAGACTATGTACATTATGTTGAGTTCATTACCATTGTTAAGAGAGATGGTGTGTCATTGGCATGCATAGCGGTTATATTCTTCCTGCCACTAATAATCTCCAGAACTAACACCCCAAAAGCATATACGTCAACTTTTTCTGTCAAATGTCCATGCACAAGATATTCTGGAGCCATGTAACCTCTGCCAAAACAAAAATAAGTATCAATCACATTTTTTTAAAGAATGTTTATTTTCCTTTAATTTATTCTCATTATTTTCCTTTAATTTATTCTCACCTGGTTCCAACAATTGTTGTGCTCAGATGTGTTTGATCTTCAGAAAAATGTCTAACCAACCCAAAATCTGCAATCTTAGGCTTGAAATATTGGTCTAATAGAATATTGCTAGCTTTTATGTCTCGATGGATGATGCGTATTTCTGATTCTTGGTGAAGATAAGCTAGCCCACTAGCAGTTCCTAATATAATATCAAACCTCCTCTGCCAATCTAGCAAGTTTCCCATGCTTTCCTCTGTTGCAAAGTAAAATTCTATCACAAATAACTTAAATATAACTCGGAAACATCAATGCTTGACATGTCCACATTGACCATAATGAAAATCAATTTATAGAAGTAAGAATCATTACCAAATAAAAAGTGATCAAGGCTCTTATTGGGAAGGTATTCATAGACCAAGAGTTTGTATGGGCCATCCACACTAAACCCAAGAAGATTGACAAGGTTTTTATGTTGAATTCGACTTATTAGATTCACTTCATTGAAGAAGTCACTCACACTCTGTTCTTTGTTAGAAAATAGTCTCTTCACTGCAATATCCATGCCATCTGGTAGAACTCCCTACCAACATGTCCAACATATCATGTTCAATGATCATCTGGTAGAACTCCCTACCAACATGTCCAACATATCATGTTCAATGATGATGTAAATTTATTCACATATAGTACTTAAAAACTCAATAGTATAAAATGAGTATGAAAATCACCTTATACACTGAACCAAAGCCTCCTTGGCCAATTTTGTTTGTGAGATTGAATTTTTTAGTCGCAATTTGTAGAGTTTGAAATTTGTAATTTAATTTTGATTTGGATATTGCTATTGAATATTCATTTGAAGGTTTATAGTAACCTGCGAAATAAAAAAAACATGTTAAGGATCCTTAAAAATACTATATAACTCTATTATTAAAATCTACATGGTTTTTAACCAATAATTTCTCTATAAAATACTATATAACCATGTTATCAAAAACTACATGATTTTTGACCAATTGTTTTTCAATATTTGCAACAATACAAAATTTTACCATTGCCGCACCATAACAACAATAGAATTATCACATTGGTAAAATTCTAAGATCCATGAAGATTGTGAAAGTTGACAACTTTATTTTGGCATTGACTAGCTTGGTTCTAGGGCTTTGTTTTATGGAGAAGGAAGTCACAACAAATTAAAAATTTAGACGTTCAATTTACACTCTGATGTTACTACTTCTTAGAAGTTATTTTATTACAAAGCATATTTACATTTATGTGTCCATACAGAAATAAATAAAGTGAATGTATGTGTTGTATCACTCCTAAACCTTTGACATATGTGCTTATAGTAACCTACGGACAAGAAATAAGTTTGAAACAACATACGTTGATTCCAATTTTGTGCATGCCTTCCAATTTAGTTTTGGTCAATGCTATGAAATTACTAGCTACTAGAAATAGACATCACATTGTCCATATCTGGTGCATGATAACTGGTTTGAAGTTGCAACATGCAAAGGAAGTAATGTATGGTGAAAACATAAATCAAGATTGGTATATCAATTTCATAAATTAAAAACTATAGTTTTGGTTTTCAAAAGGAAACAAGCATTAACAACAACTACAACACTTTTTACATTGTATTTATTCTAAGTTGTCTTTAATATTAATTTAAATCACCAATATTCACACACACCAAAGGTATACATTTATATGTACAAGATTGTGGCTTTGAATCAAAATATGGATTACAAAATTGTTGGTAAACTTTATGTAAGTATTGATCAAAATGTTCCTTATGGAACTAGCAACCTCACATACAAGATAAAAGGGAAGGGTACAAAGAAACTCAAGCATTTTTTTTTTTTTAATTTTTTTATTTATTTTATGTTTGTTTAGATTTACTTTAATGATTCTTATTTTTCTCTGCTTCACACCTTTAAGAGGGTTTTGAAGCATTCTTGGGAAATAGACTACTTTGTTCAAGAGGGGTTTAGAGTATCGAAGGGGAAATCAACTATCATGTAAAAGATGTAAGAGTATATTAGTTAAGCAATAGTTTAATATATCCATTCATATTGGGAGTTTTAAATTAGTCAAAAGTAGAGTCAATATGTTTCTTCAAGTTTTAAGGGGTTAGTAAGTATTTTTTAATTTACTTAGGAATATAGGTATCCTAGGTATTGGAAGATAGAGGAATCCCTAGAATACCTAGTAGGGGTTTGGAAGAAAAAGTAATCCCTAATAGGGAGTGGGAGTTTAGAAGGAAAAGTAATCCCAACATACATAGTCTAACACACATAAAAATGAGTCAAATCCCTAGCATATGTAGTGGTGACAATATGGCCCAGGGAGAACCAAATGCAAAGAGAAGATACACACAACAAAAACACAGAGGAATCAAAGAAGATTGGTCAACTTCCACTTTAACATGATAAAGTTATGATATAAAATTATGTCCTCATTAGCGAGCTTATAGCTAACCATAAATAAACAATAGATTGGTTAACCTCCACCTTGAAAGAGAAAATATTGTTATGAACCCAGTTGTTAATATAAGCTAAGGAACATTTAGACTCTATCTCTATTCAATAAATAATTTAGTGTAACATTATCCTCTACAATAGGTTTGTTGCAAAGACATGTGGCTTGTATTGTTGTTGCATAGATTTATAACAACTTTGTTGCAAAAGAACAAGGTATATATTCTTGTATATATTTACAACAATTGATTAGAACATTATGTCTTAAAGTAGGTGCCAAAAAATATGAAAAATATGGGGACTGACTTACTATGGATAGAAGTAAAAAAGGATACGAAAAATGTAAAAAAAAATGGTACCTAGAATACTTAATAAAAATAGGAGTTTTTTACAAGGGTGGCAAGTGTAAGGGGGTTCTCTTGAATCCCATAGGAAATAACATAGCTTCATATGCATGGGGCATGGGTCAAGCCACCAATAATCAGGAATAGGCCAATGTCTTATTACAAGGAATCCTCATAGATAGGGAAGAGAGGATCATATATTTGAATATAGTTAGGGGTCCTCTATGGTAATTATCAAAGCCACGATAATCAAAGTGATTCCAATGGATAATAAGTTGGCAACCATTAGTGTTAGGGGAAAAAAGGAGACAAAATCCTTCACAAAAATCTCCTTCTTCCATGTCGGGGAAAAAAGGAGACAAAATCCTTCACAAAAATCTCCTTCTTCCATGTCAAAAGGTGTCTCAATTTGATCATGGATCAGTCGACTAACATACCCATGGAACTAGAGCTCAATGTACTTATGAAAAAAGGGGTAGCAACATATGTTATATTCCCTAATGTATCATCTTGGATCAACATTTATTTCCATCAATATTAATTATCACATGAGAAAATAGTCAAAGCATCATTCTCCTTGATTCGATATGGGAGATCAGAGGATGCATTACAATACTAACAACATGCGATCATTTATCCATGCTTCAGGTTTCGAAGAGCCTGGAGTAATAGTGTGGTTTTGCTATGGGGCTATGGTGAGAGAAAGTAATTGAATTGGGAACCTGAGAAGCCTCAATTTGGTGGGGATCAAATCTTTAGCATGTTCAAAATTTCTACTTGGGCTTTTTGTTGACACTATTTGTATTGGTCGATGTAGTGGATTTGTTTTCAAGGATTTGGCTATGGAGGAAGTTTTAGCTCTAAGTTCTAGTTATGTTAGCTTATGTAATGAGATTCCTTTCAAGTATAATTTATAAGTATCTTCTTTTTTGGTTCCAACTTTGAATCCATAACCTCATGTTCCGGTGGCTTCTGAGAGCCCTGACACTGCTACTTTGGATTATGGAGTTTTCTTTAGGATGACAATTTGTGACAAGGTTGGAATTGAGGGCATTTTGAACAAGAGACATTAGTGTTTGGAAGACTTCTATCTAGTTTCACTCTTCTATTATCCTTTGTTTCTCGAAATCTCATTGAGGTTCAACTTCTGGTTTTTGTAAAGCCAAAATTCTTTTCTCTATTGAGGAAACCTTGGTCTATGTAGTTTAGTTCCATTTGGTGAAAGTATACATGCTTGTTCATTTGAGAATCCTATCTCTGCAAGTCCAATTTCAGGGAATTACCTTAGGTTGGTCAATTGTGACAAGTTTTAAATTTAGCGGACTTTGAGCAGGTATTTGGTTACACTTGGTAGATTAGTTATTAGCATTAATCATTATTGTTATTCACATCCAGGTAGTTTGATGAAGTTTTTTTATGTTTCCCTTCAATTTGGAAATTTACTCTTGGTTTTGATATCTCTGAGGTTAAAAGTTTGGAATTTATTGGTGCAAGGAAAATTGTCTTTGGTTCTAAATCTATTTCTAGGTAGGATTCAACACCCAGGAATCAATAGATAATCTCTCATTTTCAATTGGGCCTCAAGAAATCCCCATGTCCATCCATATCCCAACCATTTTAGACAGTTGAGGTGGACAAAATGGATAACAAAGACATCTCGAAGTTTATAAGAATTATGAGAAGACATGAAGAAGGCATACATTTCAATAAGAGGACCTTGCTTTCAATTTCTTCAAAGATAATTAAAATTGAGCACCATTGCATTTCCTAGCATGCTAACATAATGAATATTTTGGTTCAACAAAAGCAAAGGGTAAGCATCCTTGAAATTAATTGTAACATGTTGAGGATACTCTATCTTTGGCTTCCAACAATCGAGCATCTGAAAATTCGGCACAGGAAGATTTCAAAGAAAAAGAAGCAGTCCATCAACTCAAGGGTCCAATGGACTTGAACAATAAAATTCCCTTCCCTCTGACATGGGTTGAGAGGAAGCAAATAGTAACTAGGTCTAATGTTGAATTTTATGTATTTCAAAGCTATTTGAATCTTAGGAGCTTTTATCAAGTAGGCCACAAGCAAGAACACTTGGAATGTTTTTCATGTAGTATGTTTTGAATTAATTTTTGTTGTAGTAGAGGACTACGTAGTTTTGATTTTTTAAGATCTAGATAGTTTATGTAACCATTCTTAGCTCCTCTACAACTCCCTTATTAATACAGTATTTTTAATTTTTTTAAAGGATTATTTTAATGAGAAATGTGTATTAAAAAGAGAGTTAAAAAATATTTTTGGAAGGCATAACAAAATTAGTGGTATTGCAATAATGACATTCTATATTATATATTTACTAAATAAAACCCTAGTTGAATACGTCTAAGAGAAAAATTATTCTAACTTATTTGTAGTCACAAATTCTCTTTCAACAAAACTCCTACTCGAATATTGAGCAAGAATTATTTCCACTAATAAGCAATATCTCAAAGGCCTCAACACTCCATTATTTCAATAATCCCTATGACCTTAAAAAGAAACTTAGAATCCTCAAGGACTTCTACTCTAGTATAGGGATGACGATGAACACTGACAAAACAAAGGTTATGGTAATTAAATCCCAAAATATCACCTATGATAGTTTCTTGTATGACAACAATATCTTGGAGGAAGTGCCTTCGTACAAGTATCTTGGAATCAATATTCATCACAAGATCAATTGGAACTATAACATTGAGAAAATGATACATGGAGGGTGGAAAGCTAACTATGGGCTTGAAAATAATTGTAAATTAGCGGACTTTTGGATATGGGATAAGAAAAATCTCCTCTTTGAGACTCTTGTCACTCATGTTATCTTATATGGATGTAAAGTTTCGGGATGCAATATCTCTCATGAATCTTGGAGAAATATAGAGCAGATCCAAAAGAATTTTATCACTTATAATCTCAAAATTAAAGGAAATATACCATATCCTATCCTCCTCATAGAAGCAAGCATTTCCCCCATTGAAAGCACAACTATGAATAGGTACTTAATGTACAAGAACAATATAATCAACATGGATGACACAAGGCTCCCCAAAATTTCTTTTGAATCCAACCAAAATCATCAACGGCTTAAGAGGGGATGGCAAATGATGTCAAGTCTTGTCTAAATCATTGGGGAATAAGGGAAGAAGTTATTTTGTAGAGTACTGATGATATTAAAAATAACATTAAAGCTAAATTTAAGGAGATTCTTTGGTGCGATAAAGAATTAGAGGATAAAATAAAATCAAGATACTATAAGGAGGTGGTTAACCCTAATATTGAAGATCAAAAGTATCTTTATGTTTTGACTAGCGTAAGGAAGAGAATCAATATTGCTAAAATAAAAACTAATTCTCATGAGTTGCATAGTGAAATTGGGCATTGGACAATTCCAAAAACACCATGGCATGAAAGAATATGTCACCTTTATGACACTCAAAGGGTTGAAGATGAAAAACACTTTCTCCTAGAGTGCCTTGCATATAACCAAATTATATCTCAATTTCAAAATATTTGTCACAATACTGACCTTCCTAACCTTCTAAGTCATCAAAACTATAATGAGCTTGGAACACTTCTTCTAATGATTTTCGAGCATTGAAATAACGTTATAAAAAACACTGAGTAATCTCTTATATTTCTTAAAGTTTGATAACCAATCCTAGTCTCAATAGATGTTAACCATCATCATCACATATATATTCTTAATACATCACTTACACAATTTTTTTTTTAGATCTATAAATCTAATAAATGAAAAACAAAAAATAACAAAATGGAAGATATTGATAAAAAAAAGTTGAAAAGAAAAAGAAAGATTTTAGACATAGCAACCAAGCATAACAACAATATAAAGGGAAAAAGCAATTAAAAACAAGTTTTTGTAATTGAGACTAGTCAACTAGGATCTCTTAGAGTTGAATGAAGAATAAATAAATGATATACCGTGTTTGAGGGAGAGAAATTGTAGGAAAAAAAAACATATAAAAGAAAGAAAAAATTTACCTTATACACACGTGAATCGCATAAAATTTTAAAAGCAATTAAATTGGTTAAAAATTATAAAGCAAATTAACTTACCAATTGAATACGTACTCAAAAGGAGGAGGACAATGGCAATTAGTAACATAATTAAAATATTATTATTTCAAGGGTAAGATGTAATTCAAGATTCCTTGCCCACAAGCACACCTGGAGGCTCTCCTTGGCAGAGTGAAGTCCCAATCATCACCACACCACAAGTGGAACACACTGACTCTCTAGAACACTTTCGGATTACTAATACTTGAGAGGACTTTCGACTTCGATCTGATTCTAAGCGATCGTTTATGCGACTGAATTCTTCCGGAGAATTAGTTGTTACATCTTCTAGATCACCAGTTGGACCCTTTCTTGGTATAGAAGGCCAAGATCTTTTTTGGTCTACAGGTGTTTTCCGACGAGACCTTTTTGGTCCAGGTTCCCCTCTGATTTCTGAAATCAAGAAGGCCAAGGCAAAGTCTCCAAGCCTGCCCCTGCTCATCCTCCATACTTTCAGGTATAGCTGGTTAAATGCTTTAATTTAGTGTTACATTTATTTTCTTTTAGTTTGTGCATCTATTAGAGTGTGGCCTTTTATGGCAGATCTTGTTATATAACTTGTTGATTATGGATTTTCCAGATGATAAAAGAGGTGATCACCGCCTTGAAGGAGAAGGGATATTCAAGTCCCATGGCCATCACTAAATTCATGGAGGAGAAGCACAATGCGGTTCTTTCCCCTAACTATAAGAAGATTCTCATCGTGCAGATCAAGAAGCTCGTTTTGGCCAGCAAGTTTACTAAGGTGAAGGCTTCTTTCAAGATGGAAGAGGGAGTCAAGAAGGTCCCTACAAAGAAGCCTATGAATCCTTAAGAGTGAGTGTCTAGAGGACACAATGGTGATCAGGGAAATCAAACATGAAGATGTGGAAAGAATGAGATCTATGAGACAATTTTTAAATGGGAGAAGAAGAAGAAAAATATCATACCTAATGACAAGCCTAATAATCCTATTAATGATGGTGCACATGAGGTACTACGATTGAGATTTATGCATAAACCATCTATTGAGATGATAATATCTCCTGGTCTATGTATTGTTGTTATTAACAGTATGCTTTTGTGGGATTCAAATACGATGATGACTTGGTCACTGTAATATATGTTTATTTGAATGTATGGCGTTTGTACATAACTCCCGATGGTTATTTTAGTGTCAGCCAAATTTGGATGATTAACGAGGCTCGAGATGGACCTACAGTTAATACGCAGACCATAGAGGTTGGATGGATGGTAAGTCGATAATATTTACTTTACAACTCTCATACATCTTTTTTATCATTAAATTTTCATTTTTAAAAGTCTTTAAATTTTTCTTTATGAACACACATTTTCTTAATGTTTCTTAAGATTTTAAGATTTATGTATGGGTCGATTGTGAGTTTTTTTATGATGGATATGATAAAGTGTTCACTTGTTGGATGTTTCAAAACTGCTTACAATTTATATTAAAAAAGACAAAACTTACACAATGGACCATCATATTCAAGTTAATGGAGTATGAAGAATAGAACAGTTCCTCATTCAAGCGACAAAGACTAATGTTTAAGGAAACAAACACTAAATTAAATACTATTCACTAATAATCCATTCTTAAATGACTATTGCAGGTGTTTCTAGGAAGATATGGTGACAGTCAACTAAGGTTCTTTGTTTATTGGACAATAATTACATAGTTTGAAGTTTGGTTGATCTATTAGAAAAGCCTTCATGATGCAGATTGATGATAATTGAGTGTTGATGCAGAACAACAACTAGAACAACAATTGTTATGACCTAGATTATGCAGGATTTGTGTTGGTTCCAGGCCACAACTCTCTCGATGGACATGTGCAACCGGTATCAGCGTATGGATGGACTCAGTATGAAACTCTCGTAACTCTTGAGAACCTTGTAAGAAATGTCTATTCTTATGTATTGATTTGATGGAAAATTTTCCAAGAAGCTGATTTGATGGTAAATGTTATTGGATGTACAGGAAGTGACAGAAAATGTAGGCGTGGTATGGACTTTGTTAGTCCAAAACCATCTTATAGGCTATTGGCCAGTGTCATTGTTCAGTATTCTTGGTAAAGGTGCTACTGTGGTGGATATTGGAGGCGTAGTTGGTTATTTCACAACACCTGTAGGTACATGGTTGACTAAGACACATATGGGTAGCGGTCACTTTCCTCAGAGAGGCTTCAGTCATGCCGCATATACTTGCATTAAAGATATGACTACCTATTCTAGGGATGACATTCATATCCCCATGGATAAAAAATATTACTAAAAATAATAAATCCATTTAAAAATGCGAGTAGTCAATAATTATTTTTAAAAAATCATTTTTTTAAATTTATCTTTAAAAAGAGATTATTATATTATCAACAAATTATGAGAAGAGAATAATAATAAATATTTTCATGTTTGGGTATAAAAACTTATAAAGGTACTCGTTGATTTTCTCCTCTGGTTCGCAAGTAAACCTTGTAAACAATCAAAAACTCAGGGCCAACACAAAAGGGTGTTGGCTAACATTCTACTTTTTGGGTTTTTTGGCCAAAATCCGACGATGTAAATTTGGACAAAATCACTATTTGATGTTCTTTAAATTTCATTTATGAATGCATTAATGGATTCAGCGTGTTGAAAAACCCCTAGGGCACTCAGATTGTACAAACTTAGCCACTGAACAAATATGCAGATCCAACCATTCATCACTGGATTTCCAGCAAAATCAAATGGAAAAAGTTACTCAAAACAACCAAAAGGTAGAACGTTTAGACTACTGCAACACAAAAGCATATTTTGAGACCCTCAATTACTTGAGCATCAAACTTGTTCTTGTCGAGTCGAAGTTGTTCAAAGCAAGTATGAATTTCTAGCAAATCAATTCATCTGGTTTCTATGAAAAGCAAAGTTTGACTTGGAAGTCCTCTATAAGTTGGCCAAGTTTTGTCACAAGACTTAAAAACCTTAGTTCTCTTCCTAAAAGAAAGAAGTATAATTTTTCCCAAGATCTAGCAATACTCTAATACATGTGAGAATCTAAATTGACGCCAAAATATACAACTCTCATGTTTACACGTTTACAATTTTCACAATAATGTAACCATATTTAGTTTTTGAACTCGTTGCATATTTAAAATATAATGTGAGGAATATCTAGGTCTTCCCTTTTTTGAAAAGATATATATCTTTTATCTTACAAATAATTACTGTAAAATTAGTTCTAGCCAACATTAATAACATGGTTTTGTATTTATTAATGATTAATGATGAAAATAAAATTTGTCATCTATTTTATTGCATTTTCATATAAATTGTAATTAGATGATATCTAAATTTTTTGTTTTAACAATATACTTGAAAAAATATATACACTATTCATTTCTCTATATTATCTTTGTTTCATTAGTTATTCTCTCACTAAATATTATGATGGTCATAAAAACCTATGTTAGTTGGTTTTTTTCAACATTCCCTTCCCGCGTCAAAATATGCTAGTTAATTAATTCTATTTCACTTCATAATACATAATGAGTAGTGAAATGGCATGCATATGAATTTGTGAATAGAGGCATGATACCCATAAATGATACAAAAGTCACCAAAGAGTTGGATTGTGTAATAGGCATATGCTTGTTTTTCTATATTTAACCATTACTTTAAGTGTGGATAACCTCCACAAGGTGGAGAGCTTATCTTGGGATTTATTTAGAGCTGTACTCTCCATGTTCATCATCATCTATTCATATGTGTTGCTTTCAGGGAAGTCTTCTTATTTAATTATTTATTTAAATCTAAATTCTATATGGGCTTGCAATGTAATTTTGTAAGCTCTTTTTATATTAAAATAATAATTCTTTGCTCCCTTGCCTTGGCATTGGGTAAGGTCTTCTCATCCATATTTCAAATTCTGTGTCATCATTTCCTTGGTTTGTCTTTTCATTTAAATGTCAAGAGAGTTAGCTTGCATTGGGTTGTGTGAAATATTTTAATTCAATTCTTAGATAAAGTGGTATGGGTGTGTGAAAAACATTTTCATATTTTATTTTTTTCACAAATATTTGTTTTAATTATATTAAAAGTGAATTTTTAATTAAATTGATATTTTAATTTATATATAATTTTATATTTATAATTAAATTTTAATTTTATTACATTTATATACTGAAAATAATTTTTAAAATATATTATTTATATTTAATAATATCATTATTATGTCATTGACTCGCTTTACCTACTGTAGGGCTCACCCTCTCTTTAGCCAATTGACTCCCATTCCTTTCTTGGAGACTAGTACAAAGGCCTTCATAGTGTTTAATTTATGATGTGAAAGCTTATCTACATGAATGATATGTGTGATTTCTCCCAATGGAATATGGGCAATGAACCTCCTTATGAAAAGTTTAACATACTTTTAGTAAAAGTACTAAAGGCCTTTGTTTATGAGGTGCAATGTCGTTCTCCTTTATTAGAGCCATGTGTTTGTTATTACTAGTGCTAAATATGATGATGTCAACCTACCATAGTATGCCATCGAAGGAAATGAATATTGATTTTCCATGTGTTTTACAATGGTTATAAGTAGAGTGGGTTTTATGTATTGGTAGATTTTTGTTTTACATTAAGCGTTGATTGTGTTATTTTCTAGAATGGTATCTTTGTTGATTAAGGTTAGTTGTTATTGATGTCAATTCTTGAAGAAAGTTCGGTAGTGAATTCTGGTAGCACAAATGTTTGGGTAATGGACCCAAGGTTGTTTGTCATGCCGCATATACTTGCATTAAAGATATGACTACCTATTCTAGGGATGACATTCGTACCCCCGTGGATAAAAAATATTACTAAAAATAATAAATCCATTTAAAAATGTGAGTAGTTAATAATTATTTTTAAAAAATCATTCTTTAAAAAGGGATTATTATATTATCAACAAATTATGAGAATAGAAGAATAATAAATATTTTCATGTTTGGTTATAAAAACATATAAAGGTACTCACCTGGAAGCATAAGAGGTTAATGTACATTATCAAGATTTGATTTACAAATTGAGGTTTTCATAATTTCAAATATTTAATTAGTTGTTGGGAGTTTGTAGTGAAGCATATGGTAATGAATGTTTGAAAGAAATATTTTTCAAATGTTTTATTGTAAAATAACTATTTCCTCTAGGGAGATGCCTGAACATACCCCATTTCTTCACTTTGACGAAATCCTTTAAAGATAATTACCAAGACTTACAAGATTATGCTCAAAACATAATGTTCTAAAGCCGTGAGTTTCTCCATTTAATAGATTATTTATAGGTGTGTCTCTATGATGAACTAATTTTTCCATGCTTGACCATAACATTGATATGATATTTAAAATGCAAGTGACCAAAGATGATCACCTCAAGTCAAGGTGGATTTATTATGTAAATATGGGGCATGTGTCATTTATCAATCACCCCTAGTAGATCTAACCATCTCATCATCACCCTTTTAACACCAGCATAAATATGTTTCTTGAAACAACTTGTGACTAGATGGAATAAAAACTATGAAAATACACATTGAGAAATTATATGTTTTCCTCCAATCTTAAGCATGACAAGACATTGAACTAGATCTATGTGAGTTATTTAATAAAGATCTAGTTTTTTCAAATCCTAGTAATGATATCTTAAACGAGATTTCACCCATAACTACATCATAACTACATTAGAGATAACACACGCATGTATAGTACTTTGATTCTAAGAAGCTCAATGAATTTGCATCGAAATGCCCCTATATATTAAACCTAAAATTGGTTTAACCTTCACTTGTATTCACTAACAAAAACCATATATCACATAACATAATTGCAAGGTCAATCTAGTAACTTCAACTTATTTACTCATAATTACAACATCACTTAAACAAAATGTCTAATCAGATAACCAATCCATCACATCATTCACACTAAAATTTACATGGGAAAAACTCAATTAACAAAAGGAAAACCCACAATAGAACTATTGACTACTTATCATATTCATTGGAAAACCGATTACACCATGGAATTCTATCCATTGAGCTTACGATCTCCTATGCATGTTTCATAAAATATTTTCATGTTAGGTTGAGGATCATACAATAGTTGTTGAGGTGATTATGTAAGAGGAGAGAATGTGGTGCAACGTTTGTGGGACAAGCACCCATTTCCCATTGCATCATTCCTAGTAAGGGTTAATAAAGTCAACTTTGATCATAATTTGAGGGATTAGTTGATGTAGCCAACCTTGATCCCCTCCCTTTATGTTTATTTTAATATTCCATTTATGTTTAATTTAATATTTTTTTAAGACACAGGTTGTTGTATGATTAATGTCATCAACATACACCCAAGAATTATTGAGGCTTGAGGTGAACTTTAGTCTTTTTCAAAATGGGTTTTTGGGAGATTTCACAATCTCAATTTTTATAAAATCTAGAATAACTTCTCAAAAGTTAATATTTTAAGAATGCAAAAATTATCGTAAATTGAAAAATTAGAATAAGGACTTCTCAAAAGTTATTATTTCAAGAATGTAAAAATTATCGTAAATTGAAGAATACTAATCTAAATTAATCCAAGCCTTGTATATCGAAACCACTTCAGCCTTGCACTCCATTGCTCGCATTTTCTATAGAACAATTATTCTATGTAGGTATTCCAAAGAGGGTTGCTTCCAATTTAAAAGGAAGCTCAATAGAATTGTGGATGGATTGACAAATGAGAGAGAACAAGCACTATATTGTGGAATACATGTTTCTGTTGATGGACATGAGAGTTCAACATCAATCCTTACCTCGTGACATCAACATAATGTGAAATTTTTGGTTGGGTAGTTCGTTTCCTTAAGTGAATGCATAAATTAATCTATCTCGAAATCTCCCCTCAAAATTTGTATTGGATATCCTTGGTACCAATGACCTAAAAGTTGCACGATTGAATGGGTCTAGACATACACCCCATGTAAGTGGACACCTTACTCAGTGGTTGATGTCACCATGTATAGTCGGAAGCATTTGGTCATGCAAGAAAATCCCCCAAAGGTGTAGTCTACTTGAAGTCCCACATTGCATGACAAATCTTATGTTCATACCCCAATTGATTTCACATATAATTTCTCTAAATTTCATTGGATTTCTATATTTTCCCTCAACTACTACCATGGAAATTTGTGCTTGTTTCCCAACCTCCCTTGGAAATGTGTATGTTTCCCACTAATGTGTGCCGAACTACATGACTGAGATGGCTTCTCTCTTGACCCACCTAGTAGCAATGAATGAAAAAGTAGAAACTTAGAAGAAATTAATGGATGCTATCTTTGTAGAAGATCCTTCCATTGATTATTGACATGTCTTTTTTTAAATCTCACCCAGTTATGAACTTTTTGGTATCATCATTGTCAATCCATGCACTATACTTGGATTGTAAAGTTTAGCGACAACCATTTTTGATTCTTAATATAAATAGTCCTTATGTTTAAAAAAAAAGATAAAGTTGTTACAAACAATCAAAATTTAACCTAATACCAAAATTTAAGTTATGTGTTTATTTACATCATTCAAATTAATTGTAATTATAATGATTATAAACAAAATTAAATAATTGAACATTATAAGTATTGTAAAACAATTTCAAAATAATGAGATCATATAAAAAAATGGGATTATAGATAATTAAGAAGTAATTAATCAAACTAATTGAAATTATTACAATGATTGATGCATTAATACAATGCAAATTTAAATGAATACTTCGTCAAACATGGTAAATCCAAATTTTATGGTTGTGTCCACATTTTGTGAAATAGTTCCTTTTAAGATGATTTAAGAAAAAGGATTTTGGATAAAATTGTATTGGATATTGAACCATCGTTAGATGTAGCTATTAGGCTATGAAAATATTGTTGGAAATTATATTGTCATTGATGTCAAATGTAGATAGTCTTGGATGTCATTGATGTCAAATGTAGATAGTCTTGGATGTCATTGATGTCACAGGTAGGGGGTGACTGACCATTATCAATGATGAAGGTGGGAAGACTGCGATGCCAGGTCCAAGGATCGAACCAAAACCATACACGACTATGAGGAAGATAGAGGAAGCTTCGTACTGCAAATCAAACCAGATAGAGCAAGTCGAGAAGGCCCCTACACATCTATATCTCTCTATGTGCTAATTAAATTTCAACGAGATCTCGGGTAGGGTGTTCAATGACCAGGTTGCAGAGGTTCAAAGGAAGTTGCGTTGATTAAATTATGGCGAAGGCTCTGTGAGAAGAGAAAGCGTGAGCCGTTGATTGTTGATCATTCAACAAGATCCATGATCCATATGTGAAGATAATGAAGCAAAGGCAAAAGACAATATCCCACATGGATAAGGGAAATTGACTTTGACGGGTTTATAATGAACAAGTGAAAGCTCTTTGCTTGAATGTAAATGGAAGAACCATGGAATCATGCGAAAGGAATTAACTTTTAGTCCTAGAATTTCCATTAATAATGGATGGTCGAGATTAAATCTTAAGATCCAGATCTAACCAGATCCACAGCTAGAAGCAGTCTTGAATTCAGAGTCTGAAACTTTGGTAAAAGACTTTCAGAGTCATAATTATTGGAGAATGAAAGTTGAGAGAGTAATCTGTGCTCCGATATAAAGGTACTGAAGAATATTTTGTTTCTGGTCTTGATTTGTGTGTTGAAAGGTATGCCCAGAGTCTTCGTTATTATGTAATAATGGACGGACGGGATTAGATCTTGGATAGAAGTCTATCCAGATCGACGACCAACATTAATCTTCATTTAGAGTCTGAAAAAATGGTAAAAGACTTTCGGAGTCGAAAGGATACTCTGACAAAGAGAAGTCCGACCAACAGATGAGATTTATTCAGAGGGAAAGAAATCAACGACTCCTAGAAGGACACATAAGTAGCAAGGACAATGCCATGTGTCTAATGCCAAGTCAGCACAGTGATAGGGAAAATCAAGAGGAAGGGATGATGTCACAGGCTTAGAGGTGCCACGTCATCCATTACACGTGGAAGGAGTCCACATGGACGATACGTCAGTGCCATGTCAACACCACGTCAAATACATGTGTCATACTTTGTACAGTGCCATGAAAATAGACAAGTGTAACCTAGTGATTGGACCACATGTCATAAGCAGATTTGGCCACATATAAAGGTGAAAAAAAATCTAACGATGAAGGAAAATTTGAATTAACATGAATCGTTGATCTATCAGAGCCATAGCAAAGGGATCTAAACCATCCATCGAAGTGATATGGCCAGAGTGAAACAATTCACCCTTTTATTTACACTCTGAAACAAAGGTATCGAAGAATATTCCCTTCCTTGGGAAAAGTGTTATCTCAAGAAAAATGAGCAATCTGGATCATTGGTTAGCATGCAAGTAAGATGTGGTTATAACCATAGATGTTGAATGATCAACGGTGGATGTTTGAAGGAATATTGACACCAACAAATGGTGGAGATGAAGCCTCCGATCAAATCGACAACAAAGAATAGAGGAAGGGACTTCGATAGGCCCTATGGTCCCAATATGAAAGAGGCTAGATCGATGGATGAGATCAAATCTGATCTAGATCCAACAGTGGTTGAGTGATGAGGTCCAACGAGTTCGATAGCTTGTTATGGATGTTAGATTTGACGGTTACGATCTAATCAAGAAATGATCGAATTATTGTTGTGTGTCGAGATGGTGTTGAGTGTTTCGACAACCTAGTTGTCCCAATATGAAAGAATAAATCAATGTTTGTGATCAAATGAAGGAAAGATCGGATGCCTGTTATACATTCAAGTGTTGTAGAGTGTATTAGTCCCTCGATGGATGCAATTGTAAATCAATGGACAAGATTGAATCCATGATGAGATATGATGCCTGTTGAGTGTCAAAATTGTATTGTGTGGTCTGTGAGTAGATTGCGTGAAATGAAAAGTGGTAGGGCATGTTTTTGAGGAAGAGGCAAAGGGACTCAGATCTGACTTGATGAGCACAACTTTGTATGTGGATAAATGGTTGAATACACGAGCTATATAAATAACGATCCCTTGATCAAGCTACTGAAGGGGGTGCGATGTGTGTGGTGTGAAGAAGTGAGGCTATGCGGTTCATACAAAAGCATGGAAGCGATGAAGATGATCTGAGGTTTGATGACATAGATGATGAAGTATGCTGGAGAGGTATTCTGAAGCAAACTACTAATTACAAATATGTTCAGGGTGGTAGGGTGGAGAAAGGAAAGGGATTGGTGTCTCCTACAGGTTGGTGCCTGTGAGAAATAATTTTGTGGGTTGGTGCCCATTGGATGAGTTGGTGCTCAACAAGGGGATTGGTGTCCCCTGCAGGTTGGTGCCTGCAAAGATTATTGCAGATTGGTGTCTACTGTAAGTTGGTGCTTACAAACTTTAATAAATAAAGTTTTGTGGTTTTCTCCCATTTGGATTTCTAGGGTAAACCTTTGTGTATTGTGTATTGTATCATTTAACTGTTCATCATTGACTACTGGTAAATAACAAATTTTGATTAAAAGGAAAGTTGTGGTAAAAAATTATCGTGTAATATTGATTCACCCCCCTCTCAGCATTCCAACACATATTACCTTCTCGTGTAGGTTTTTGTTTGAGCATGGGCATGCGGTGGCTTCTTTCCCAAAGGTAAACTTACAAATGTTTTTCGGGGTAAAAAATGAAAGAATAGAAAACCTAGTTTGTGCAAGAACTAGGTGACAAATCCCTAGTGGTTGGCAACAAAGAAGGATGTATATTTACATTTAAGCATGTTGTTTTTGTAAATTTCTTTGCTACACCTTCTAAAGGATGCATTGTTGATATGGAGACATCGATGACTAATGAGTTAACTCCTGCATGATAATTTCCCCCCATTTTCCCTTTGCGAGGGTGAAGAGGATGCATGATTCATATAATTTGTACTAGGAAGGGAGCTAGTACTTTCACCAAGCTAGATGATTTAATGCAACTAATATTCTTTGAGACTTTCTTAATCTCAAATCAATCAAGTGAATTTAAATAAGGAAGAAACTTGAAAGAAGTGTAAAAAAGTAACTTGTGAGTGCACAAGATACTAAAGTGAAAGCATTTATAAAAAGAATACCTCTCCTTAAATGTTGTAATGCAGTAGAACCAACATGTAACCTTTGGAATGCAAAATTTATAAATACACATTTAAACTCATACAAAAAGTAAAGAGTTAAAAGTGGAATATCTAACCCTAATTTGAAATCAATAGGGATCATGTTATATATATATATATATATATATATATATATATATATATAT
>CBVK0100818752.1:0-13711 GCA_900067695.1 Picea abies
TAGGATCACCCTCCATCGTTTATGTCCTGCATCTGAGCTGTCGGCCACCCTTACTCTGCCAGTCTTCAAACAGTCAGCTCTCTTCTGTGTGGCAGACCCTCTTCTAGAGGCTGTCGTCCCTTCCTCTATGCAGATCAAGTACCCATGAGGGCCGTGGCTAGCATGCTGAGTTGCTAGCCCCTTTCAGTAGGCAGTCGTCTTCTTTCTGAGCAGATCTAGAACCTCCAAGCTTTCCCTCTTTTGCTGTCTGTATGTGACTAAGATAAGGGTTGCTTCCAGAATTCAGTTTGGGATTTGTTGTCCCTTTTTGAGGTTTTTCTATGGTGGCAAACAGTCCTATATTCTCTTTGATAGAGATCTAACCCCTAGTGGTTAATCCATGAGTCCAAGACTATATCTGAGCATAAATTAAAAGGCTTAACATTTCACATGTGTGTCAAGCTCTTTCTTCATTACACAGAGGTAAGTTGCATTTCAGTTTAANGTGTCAAGCTCTTTCTTCATTACACAGAGGTAAGTTGCATTTCAGTTTAATGTATTTGTTTAAACTCAAATCTACAATTTGAAATGGAGTGTTCTAGATCTATAATGATTCTTGGTTTAGAGATCTATTAGCTTACATTACTCAGACGTATTTGTTTTGATTTAACTGCTCTACATACTCAGAAATATTTGTTTTAGTTCAGATCTAACTGCTTTGCATACTCAGAAATATTCTATAGTTCAGATCTAGTTGTAGTGTTTCAGATCTACTGTTATCCCTGATCAGATTTTTATTTTAGATCTACTGTATTCTTGCTGATCTAGCTAATAGAAAAATTTTAAAAGGTATATTTTCTGTTCTTTTCTCTATTTCTAACAGGATCAAATCTACTAGCACACCACGCTACCATTGTCTGAAATCAAATACTTTGGGCATGCACCCAGCTTTGGCTATCTCGGACGCCCACCCTTTGTTTGTAAGCTTCTCTTTCGAGGAAAGCTCAGAATACCACTTATATGCGATAGACCATAGGAATTCTCGACTTTCACGAGCTAATGAGTTCACTGTATCTCCACAAAATGGCTCTCCTTTTCTTGTCCACCATCTCTTTCACTTTCAATGTGCTTAGGTAAATATGAGGATTGCATGTATAAATTAGATTTACCGTCCGATAGGCACCTGGCTAATCATTAATTAGGGGTCAATCCCACTACTCAAACTTGCCCCCTCGTACATTCGGTGCATGTCCTTCATAAATGGTAATTGTCATTTGCGTACAAAAGACTAGGGGAAAATATGCGAAAATTAATCCTCATTAATTAACAACAGTCGTTCTAATCGTGTGAAAGAAGCACGGCAGATGTGCTATGATTACCTCGAAAATATAAATCATGACCTACATGGAATGTGGGATGCGGAAAGCGGGCGTATTAATGAGGAATGTGGATGCGGGAGGAAGGGTCAAGTCTTATTCCTCCACATGAAACTCAAAGATGTTGGGAAAATAGACTAAGTCCCAAAATGCGGGATGCAGGATGCAGTGATAACCATGCAGGATACAGATGAGGGAGGATTGGAACCACAAATAAGTTTGCGGGAAGTTTTCTCCGCCTCTGCATAACCAAGCTTTTGCGGGATGCAAGTGCAGGAGGGTTGGGATGTTGACAAGTGAAATTCCTCCCGCTTCCGCAGAGGTTGGGAATTTTTTATAGAAGGGGTCCGGAAAAAAGGCAAGGCTCGTGCAAAAGAAGAAGGTAAAGGTATCAACAGTAGGGTAGTGGCTTATGTAGAAGATAGGGAATGAAGGTAAAATTTGAGTTGGATATGACCATTGGATAGGCTGTGGAGGGGATTTCATGTTGTCAGAAAACCTGTTAAATTCACTGCAGGAAATAGGAATTTTCTTCTTAAGTCAAGTGACCTCTGTTGATCAAACTACAATATGGCAACAGCAATGGCTGTCAGCTGCATACCTGGATTTATCAGTCAGAGATGAGGAGTGGAATGCCTACATTGCAAAGCTCAGAAGAAGCCAGGTGAAAATAAAAGATGCTGAGGATGAACTGATCTGATCAAAAAATTCAGTCAGAGGAGCGTATACTCCAAAGGCTGGATACTCAGCACTTTCTGATGATGGTAGATTTGCTGAGCCACTTTGGTGGTAGAAAGATGTATGCAAATTCAAATGCCCACTTAAAGCTCAGATATTTATGTGGCTAGAAATAAAAAACAAAGTACTCACTTGGTAAGCCTTACAAAAGAGAAACAAACATGGGCCCAGCAGATGTGCATTCTCTATTCAGATATGGAAGGGAGCTAGCAGATCGTCTAGGTTTTAGACTTGTTCGGAATGGAGCTTCTATGGAGGAATGATTAAGATCTTGAGTAGACAATCCATCTATAAATAATGTTAAATCACTTCCTCTGATTCCTGCTTGGAGAATATGGCTTGCTAAAAATGAGGCTTTGTTTGAGGATCACCATATATTACCCCGTCAATGTGCTGTTCAAAGTAAGTCCATCCTGGACAGTTTTCCCCAGAACCAGAAAGAAGAATCTGCAAGGCAGGCGGTGGTGAAGCAGATACATAGTTCAGGAGTGCCAGAATATTTTGATGGAGCATGTCAAGGTGAACCTCCTACATGCAGAGCTGTAGGTATAATTCAGATAAATGATCCCCATCGTTTAAAATTTAGAGCTAGTCTTGGAGGAGGTTCCAACAACATTGTTGAACTGATGCCTCTTAAATTATTGTCGATTCTCTCTGTGGAAAAAGTGATCACAAAAATTCAAATTTTCGGCGATTCAATGGTGGTTGTCAATTGGACGAGGGCGTAAACAATCTGATAAATTATCTATTGAGGCTACATTTGAGGTTAAGTTGTATGAAACGTTGAAACGTGTACTAGTCCCATATATATATAACACATTATCTTGCAAGAAAATAAAAAAGATAGGTTGATTTATAGGCAAGTTTAGAAACGAATTAGAGGTTAATTTATCTTCATTTTCCATAGATTAGGGTTTTTTCGACTTCCTACGGGTCCCACGCCCCTCATGGGCATTTCCGATAAGTTTTTGACGCCTTTCCAAGTTTCCGGTACTGGTATGTGGGCAGTTTAGTAGTTTTCTGCAACAGATATTTGAAGAGATTCAATTGTTCAAATTCAACTTTAAATCAATTTCTTTTCTCCACAGTTACAAGGAAAGGAAAGAAGAGGCAGACAGTCTCTCAAAGGCAGGGCTCCAGATGGAACCAGGTTTATGGCATGTTCAAGAACACAGGGATGGCCATTCATCTGAATATCGCCATTCATTTTTCTTCTGATCTGGGCTTGATATGTTTACAGTCTTTCTAATTTTATACAGCATATGGGACCCAGGAGGGGATCTGTTTGTTCACTATTTTAAGAGCTCTGTATGAGACAGCATATAAGCACTTTGTGTACAATTTTGGATGTATATGTAAAGAAGTCAGTGATCTTTTCGATGCTTTTGATGTAATAACNTGNAAATGTAAAGAAGTCAGTGATCTTTTCGATGCTTTTGATGTAATAACTGGTCTGCCAGGACAGTTTTTGACTGTAGAGGGATTTCACCCTCAGTTTAAAGTTTTCTGAAATGCTTATATGCAGATAAGAAATGTAATTTTTATCTTTCTTTTGAATAAAATTACGATTTTTTTCAGAGGAAAAAAAAATAGTTTAGTGCTTATTATATGATAAGAATATACCGTCACAAATCATGATATTGCACAGTTCAAACAGAAGAATAATCTTGCCAACAAACCTGGAATGGCCTGGTGGTAGAGGTGAAGCAGCAGACACTCTGTTTGGCTGACCTGTCAATCCATTTCCAACAGGATTCTGTAACAACGACTGCTCTTGGTTATGGCTGGCATATTCTTGAGGATGATGCTGTGTCTGTCGCTGCTGCTGACTTGAAGAATCCTCCCCCAAAGAAGAAGTGGCACGTGGTCTCTGAGAAACACCAGTCACAGATGGCTTCCGCTGTGGCCCTTCCTCTTTATTATGAGTGTGATGCCTTTGCTGGGAAAATCTGTTTGAGGATGTTCCATTCACAGAAGGATTCATTTGTTTAATCTTTTCAAAAATCTCCTCTATAGAAGGAGGTGGGCCAGAAAGCTTTACATGCCTATAGCGACAATCAGGTCCATTTGGACAGAAACCAAGCTTATACCTGTTATAAGAATATCAGAAGCAACAAACAGTAAGTATCCAAATTTCTCCAACAAAAATACTTCACAACAACCCCTCACTAAAGATAAGTTTATATAACCAAACTCTGTAAACACAAATGAGATACCAAAAATTGCTACAATGGTTATAGATGCTTTTTTCTATTTAAATTTATGGATGTGTGTTTAAAAATAATTTATTTAAAGATTTTCTCGAATATAGATGCTTTTTTTCTATTTAAATTTATGGATGTGTGTTTAAAAACAGTTTATTAAAAGATTTTCTCGAATATCAGAACAGCAGATATAGAGAAGCAATCAGAAAACTGGATGAATGTTAGCAGCAAGATTTATAGAAACAATCAGAAAACCGTATGAAAGTTAGCAGCTTTCATAGTTTAGGTCTTTGCAACTAGGATCCATTCACAAGTTCCTGGCAGGACATAGTTGCATATAAATTATAGATGTTCATAAAGACCATCGGTTGATGGTTTTAATTTTAAGAATTAACCCTCTGTTGACTGTTAAAATCATCAATTAGTATATTTGCAAAGTGTTGCTATATTTTCTGTTATTTTGGCTACTCCACCTATCATATCCGCAGCCTTATATTGCCATGAAGCCCAGGAATCGGCTTGTCTCATAACTGCTTAGAAAAAAATCAGGTTCACACATGCAATCATTTAACTCTGTAAATCATGCATAGGTCAAATATCTGCTCCTGAAGGTGTATCCCTGTGGCTAATGATTAGGAATCTGAAGATATACCTCTGTCAAACTCAGACCTTGTCCATATACTTTCTATTATCCAGGCCTCTTAAGTGTAAAAAAGCGAATAAATCATGTCTTAGCTTATGCAAAGACATGATGATGATTTTGTGAAAGTGTTATTTCTGTCTAGAAACATGATAGAAATAATGGTTCAATATACAACCTGGATGCCAAGTCAGAAGTACTCTCTGTCTTTCCTTCACATCAATCTATCCCTAGTTCACTACTGTCAGACAGCACAGCGATACTGCACTTGTTTGATTTGAATTCTGCATTGCATACAAATTGCATGTGTTATGGATGATTGAGAGTAGCATGGTAGATATATTTTGGAGTGAATAAACAGATGGAATGTGCATGGCAGCATGGTAGATATATTTTGGAGTGAATAAACAGATGGAATGTGCATGGCAGTCTGATTCATGGAAACCACAGGAAAAAGAGCCTCCCCTCTCCCAGATCCTTGAAGAGTTTGAAAAGAATAGTGATTGGTTCTGAACAAGATCTGATATCAGAGTTATAGTCTTTCCTTATCATGAGGACGGATTTCATGGGAAAGGACTCTACCTCCTTAGATGTAAGAAATAGACTATCTTTGAGTTGCTGAAACAGTAACTTATTTTTGGACAGTATGTCTATGATAGACTGTGGTTCGTGGGAAATACTTATGAACATTCAACAAACAGACTTAACTTATATGGACAGTTTGAAGTGAATGATATATGAAAGTAACTTATCACTGAATGTTATGATGATCCATTTGTTTAATGGATATTGAAATAATGATTATTTATGTGCAAATAAACTCTTGATAGTTATTATTTAAAAGAAATAAGGAAAAAAAAAAGAATTGAACTGATGAAAGCCAAACTCATATGCGATGACTCTAAAAAAAAGAATTGAACTGATGAAAGCCAAACTCATATGCGATGACTCTTAGGCAGAAATGAAACATAAAGTGACTAAAACTTCTAGGTTGTGGGCAACAAATAACCTGTATTTATTATTGTTTTATTTTCCAAAACGCTCACCTCTTATTTACTATAATTCGCTTCTATAACTAAAAGGTACTTGAAGGAGAACTAATTTCTAGTCTCTTATCTCCTCATCAAAAAGAATTGTGGGAGACATGAAAGGGGAGAAGAGAACAGGTATGCCAGAACTTTGTTGAAGATTTGCATACTGCATTCTATTATCCTTCTTAGCAAACCTGAAAAACCTGGCAAACACTGTAATGGCAGGATGGCTTACAAAAAGGTTTTTGTGCTTGAATAAAACGGTCTATGTTGTCCATGGAAGGTATATTATTTCCTCTATTTTATTTTTCGTTTTAGTTTTGTAATCGCTGAAATTCTAGCCTTAATCTGATAACAGGTTCCTTACAGACAATTGGGTGTTTGTCCTCTCAAATAGAAACCTTCACTGTCTGAGGCTTTGCTCCTCCCAATTCCTTGTGTTGTGGGTGCATGGGGTTATGGAAACATCCCACCCACTGGGACACTAACCAGTTATAATGTTTCATCTCGCTGGTTTTGCACTGGGCTACATTTTCATATCTGATTAATAAATATCTTCATTCTGGTCTGCTTCTATCTTTTTCAACAATTTTGCATCTTTCTTTCCAGTATTTATTTAACACTTATTTTTCCTGAAAATTACATATTATATTAACAAGTATGTATTTGCAAAGCTGAAAATAAAAGCAGAGAGGTATATACAATGGTGCCTTTATCCTCTTAGTCAAAATAAGCTTGGGCCTCTAGTTCTCGAGAATCCTTAATAAAAAGATAGCATTGGCTGCATACCTCTTCCCGCCAAGTATGACAAAAAGATTTAACTGAACTGACCCCATCAAAGAAAAAACACTTGCATCTTAGCTTCCAAATAGTAAACAAATGCCAGAGAAGGGAGAAATTACTACGGATCGCAAGTCACCAAATAATATTGATCACCAATGAAGTTGCCCCTGAAACAAAACTGAGTGGCGATCCTAAACATATTTCAAACAACTTTTGGCTAACTTGCAGTCCCATAAGATGTGTTTCACTGTCTTTGGTCGACTACAAACTAGACAAAGACCATCCGTCAGCAGACAAGATTTAGATGGCAGCCCCTAATGGACAAGCAGCCATTAAAAACCCATAATTTGTAACTGAGGCGAAACGACCAGTCACCAAACACTGTGCAACCTATTAATCCACCCATCCTTGGAAACAAAAGAGACCCATCTAGCATTCAATACAACAGACAAAGGATGCTTCCGATACAAGAGAGAGTATAGCTTTTCGGTGTCATACTATTGGATCTACTTCCCAAATTTCCATCCCTAATCCCACCTCAAAGGTTCCTGCGTATCAATATTTAGTTTGTACAGCTCTTCAATAGGAATCAGCCCCATAATATCTTTGATGGTCGACTTGTCAGACAACATCAAAGCCTTCTAATGAGCTAGGAATCTCCATTCCATCCAATCCTTCGTCTCAAAATCCCAAAGATCCTGCCAGAAGAATCAATCCATCATCAGGGCTGCTAAGGGCATGATTCATGACCAAGACTTGCCAATGTTTCTTTGGGCTGGTGTCATACTATTGGATCTACTTCCCAAATTTCCACCCCTAATCCCACCTCAAAGGTTCCTGCGTATCAATATTTAATTTGTAAAGCTCTTCAATAGGAATCAGCCCCGTAATATCTTTGATGGTCGACTTGTCAGACAACATCAAATCCTTCTAATGAGCTAGCAATCTCCAGTCCATCCAATCCTTTGTCTCAAAATCCCAAAGATCCTGCCAGAAGAATCAATCCATCATCAGGGCTGCTAAGGCCATGATTCATGACCAAGACTTGCCGATGTTTCTTTGGGCAGAGGCATGCAACACAACAATCTACATCTAGAACCGATGTCCTCACAAGATCTTGGACTAAAAGACACCAGAGGAGGCATTCACTGGTGTGAAGTCAAAGGTGAGTCATTTCTTCATCTTTGGTTGTCCAGTTTATATTCATGTACCGATAGAAAAGAGGACTAAGTTGGAGCCTTCCAGCAGGAAGGGTTTATTTGTAAGTTACAATGAGATTTCAAATGCATTCAAGGTCTATATTCCAAAGCAAAGAAAGACAGTAGTGAGCAGGGATGTAAATTTTGAGGAAGACTTTGCATCCAGGAAGTCCCATGAGCCTATTCCAGTGACAAAGGATGAGGAGTTGGAAGCTCCAAAGGTTGAGCTAGGGCCACCAATGACTTCCAAAGAAGTACAGCAGCCTTCAGGTGAAGAGGAAACAATATCCCCTTCCACTTCTGTCAGGAAACCTCGATGGCTCACTCAAACATTGAGGGATGCTCAAGACTGTGTTGAGGCTCCTAGGAGCACATTTAGAGAGAGAAGACCTCCGAAGAAGTTTCTAAACTGCATGGCATTGATGAGCAGCATCAGAGATTCCGAACCTTCCAGCTTTCAAGAGGCAACAGACAAGCAAGTATGGCGGGATGCCATAGTGGAGGAGTACACCTCCATCATGAAGAATGATGTTTGGGACATAGTGCCAAGACCAAAGAGGAAGTCAGTTGTGAGTTCCAGGTGACTCCACAAGATCAAGCAAATGATGTTTGGGACATAGTGCCAAGACCAAAGGGGAAGTCAATAGTGAGTTCCAAGTGGCTCTACAACATCAAGCATGCAGCAGATGGCAACATTGAGAAGTTCGAGGTGAGGTTTGTGGCGAGAGGGTTAGCCCAGAAAGAGGGAGTGGACTATGAGGAGACATTTGCTCTAGTAACCAAGTACACTTCCACTAGAGAAGTTATGTCCTTAGTTTCATTTATGGGATGGAGGATACATCATATGGATGTGAAGATAGCATTCCTTAATGGGGTCATTGAGGAAGAAGTGTACATAGAGCAACCTCGAGGCTTTAAGGTAAATGGAAAACACTCCAATGTTTGCAGGCTTGAGAAAGCCTTGTATGGAATCAAGCAGACATTGAGAGCATGGTATTCCAAGAAAGATCAATATTTGCAAAGTATGGGCTCCACCAAAAACGAAGCAAATCCTAAATTATATTATATATTTGTTATGATTGATCTGCTCATTTTGGTGCTATATGTAGACGACTTGTTTCTTACAGGTGTAGAGAAGCTCATTGCAGGGTGCAAAGCAAAGATGGCAGTTGAGTTTGAGATGAAGGACATTGGCATGATGCATTACTTCTTCTGTTTGGAAGTTTGGAAAAACCCGAAGGAGATTTTCCTTGGGCAAGGTAAGTATGAAATTGAGATCCTGAAGAGATTTCGGATGGAGCACTGCAAACCTATGGCCACACCTATGATCACTAATCTGAAGAAGGTGAAAGGTTCAGATTCAAAGTGGGGGGATCCCACATTGGACAAGTAGTTGATAGGTTCCTTGATGTATTTGGTCAATACTAGACTAGATATATGTTTAGCAATGAACACCTTGAGTTAGTTCATGATGGAGCCGAGACAAGAGCATTAGGTAGTAGCAAAACATGTGCTCAGATATTTGAGGGGCACAGCGGAGTATGGTTTGAGATATCTTGGAGATGGTGAAGTGAAATTGCAAGGGTATCCAAACTCAAAATGGGTGGGCAGTGCAACAGCCAAAAAGAGCACCTCAAGGTGTTGCTTTGGCTTGGGATCAGCGATGATATCCTAGTTCAACGGGAAGAAAATTCTCGTGGCACTTATCTCAAGAGAGGCAAAATACATGGCAGCCAATACTAGTTGTGAGGCCATCTGGCTTCGCAAGTTACTTACAGGATTGTTTGATTACGACTTGGACCCCACGGTCATTTACAGTGATAATCAGAATTGTATCAAACTCTCTAAGAATCCAGTGTTTCATGACAAGTCCAAACACATAAAGATCAAATATCACTTCATATAAGACAGAATTCAAAAGGGAGCAGTGAAGCTCCAGTATATTCCCACAGATCAGTAAGTAGCTAATCTTTTGACCAAGCCCTTAGGAAAGGGAAGTTTGAGACATTCAGAGACATAGTTGGATTGGTGCAGAGTTCCTTCCTCACTAAGAGGGAGTGTTGAGAAATGTAGCTCGAGTAGGAACTTCTTCAATGTTGATGTTTTGTAGCTTCGGGAGGTATTCCCACAAGTGGCCTTGGTGTCGAGCATGTAGGAATCTTCGTTAGCACCTCATTGCACTTTCGTTTTGGTGAAAACCCTCTTGGATTGGAGCTTGGGGCTTCATGAGCTTGTTTATGGGCTTTGAGGGCTTTTGTTGGGGCGTCACACCCACATGTGTGAATGAACAATTCTAATTTAATGTTGAGTTTAGTGAAGGGCTCTTTAAAGTAAGTTAAGGACTTTTATAAAAGGAGAGGCATGTGAGGATCATTGTGACATTATGGAGTTGGAAAAAGTGAGTAAACACTTGTTCCAAGAGGATTGGGTGGCAATTTCAGCAAAGGGAAATTCTGCACTTTGGAAAATATGACCTAGGGTTTCTGGACTTTCTGATTTTCTGTTTTTCTAACAAGGAGGCCACACGTGTGAGGAGGACAGGAAGAACAGTGGCACATGTGACTGTAGCCGACAGGAAATCAGGCCGCACATGTGGACCATACAGGTTGTAACACACGTGTGGTCCATACAGATCATACCACACGTGTGGTCCATACATGTGTGTACAGTTGATGTAGCAAGCCCATATAGTTGTCAGCAGGAGAGAGAAGGTCGCACATGTGGGCCGTATAGGCAAGCCACACGTGCAAACCTTTTTGGGCAGAATTTGCAGGCCATACAATGTGACATCAACAGTTGTACGGCGGACGTCAACAGACCATACAATAGCGTTTGCAACAGATTTGTAAGTTGTGGTTTTTCCGGGATAATTTGTTGATTTGTAATTTGTGCAAGACAATTGTTTTGTCCTCAGAATTTGATGATTTGTGGTTTGCTAAGAGGGATGGTTTTTTCCCTCATAAATTTTTAATTTGGAAAATTTACAGAACAGAAAATTGTGTCTCATGTGCATGGATAATTTCTCTCAAATCTTTATGTTTCCATTGCTATAATTTTTTGTCATAAGTTCAGTGTAAAATTATTCAATGATAACAGCTCTAGGGTTTACTGTTTGGGTCACTTGGAAGTAATTTTCAGATCTGAAATTAGATGCATAAAAATTGACATGATATCAGAGTTGAGGCCTTGAAGAGAGAGAAGGATCATCTCTTGAGACACAAGTTGCTGCAGATTTTTTTGTTTTTGTTCTGGGCTGGACAAAATTGTGAACACCATGGGGACTTGGCTGGTGGATAGTGGAGCTTCTTGTCATATGACAGGATCACAAGAGTCACTCACCAGTTTGTCAGAGGAGAACTCATGATTGCAGGCGAAGCTTGGTGATAATACCAAGTATGCAGTCAAGGGAGTTGGGACAGCTTCTCTTCAACTAGAGTCCGAGAAGCCTATCAGGATGAGTGATGTGTTGTATGTACTAGGACTGAAGAAGAGCCCATTGTCTATCTTAGCCATGGAGGACAGAGGGTATGCAGTGGCATTTGTAGATGGACAGGTTCTTGCTTGGCCGAGAGGATCGAGCCTTGACTCAGCAGAAGTCATTGGTGCTCATGATGGTAGTCTTTAGAGGCTGACCGGACAGCCATCCCAAGCCTCGGTACATGACAGTGATAGTCTATGCAAGCTTTGGCACAGGAGATTAGGACACTTACATTACAAGGCTCTTCTAGTATTGAGGAGGAGGATTACAGGTCTTCCAGAGTTTGGAGCAGAGCACCGGGGTGTATGTAGGGGTAATGCACTTGGCAAGAATGCCAAGGCTGCTTTTCCGAACAGTGATAGTAGGTCTGAGGGGATCTTGGATCTAGTACATTCAGATGTATGTGGACCGATGTCAGGTCCATCTTCGAGTGGTTACCAGTATTATGTGACCTTCATTGATGATTATTCCAGGAGGACATGGATCTTCTGATTATTCCAGGAGGACATGGATCTTCTTCATGAAGACCAAGGATGAGGTTTTCAGTCGATTCAGGGAGTTCAAGGCTCTGGTGGAGAATCAAACAAGGAAGAAGATCAAGGTCTTGAGGTCGGATAACAGGGGAGAGTTTACCTCCAACGAGTTTAGGGATTTCTGCAAGGAAGCGGGTATTAAGAGGGAGATGACGGTGCCTTTCAACCCACAGCAAAATGGGGTTGCAAAGAAGAAGAATCGGACCATAGTTGAGGCTACCAGGGCAATGTTGCATGACCAAGATCTACCTATGATGCTTTGGGTAGAGGCGTGCAACACAACAGTCTATGTTCAGAACAGGAGTCCTCATAGGATCTTGGAGGACAAGACTCTTGAGGAGGCATTCACAGAAGTGAAACCAGAGATAGGGCATTTGATGATCTTTGGTTGTCCAGTTTACATCCATGTTCCTAAGGAGAAGAGGACGAAGTAAGAACCTTCTGGGAGGAAGGGCATGTTTGTGGGATACAACGAGACCTCAAAAACCTATCGGATCTACATTCCAAGACAACAACACATTGAGGTTAGTCAGGATGTCGGATTTAAGGAGGATTTGGCTTTCAAGAGGTCCCGAGAGACCATAATAGATGGTGAGGAGCAGGAGGCTCCAAAGGTTGAGGAGAGTACAGAACCATCCAATACAGGGGATCAGCTTTCGAACCATGAGAAGTCAGAGGAGTTAGTGGATCCAGTAGAACCTCCTAGTGAAAAGGACACGAGGCCTAGATGGCTTCAAGATATTTTGAGAGACGTAGAGGGGCATACGGCACCCAAGGGCACTTTTAGGGAGAGCAGGCCTCCACAGAGGTTTTCGAGCTATGCGGCACTTATGAGTAACACCATTGATTCCAAGCCTTCCAGTTTTCAAGAAGCAGTTGGTTGGCAGGTTTGGAAGGATGCCATGATGGAGGAGTATCATTCCATGATGAAGAATGATGTGTGGGGCATAGTTTCGAGACCAAAAGGGAAGTTTGTCGTGACTTCAAAGTGAATCTATAAGATCAAGCATGTTGCAGATGGTAGCATCAAGAAGTATAAGCCAAGGTTCGTGGCGAAAGGGTTCTCCCAGAAAGAGGGAGTGGACTACGAGGAGACCTTTGCACTAGTCGCCAGGTATACTTCTATCAGGGTTGTTATTTCTCTTGCTTCCGTCATGGGGTGGAGGATACATCAAATGGATGTGAAGACGGCATTCCTCAATGGTGTGATTGAGGAGGTATACATAGAGCAACCTCAGGGCTTTGAGGTGCATGGGAGGGAGTCTCATGTTTGCAGGTTGAAGAAATCCTTGTACAAACTCAAGCAGACACCTAGGGCATGGTACTCGAGGATCAACGTGTATTTGTAGAGCATGGGCATCACCAAAAGTGAAGCGGATCCCAACCTATATCTCTTACAGGTTGGTAAGGATCCTCTTATATTGGTGTTGTATGTTGATGACTTGTTCCTCACGGGAGTTGAGGAGCTCATTGCCATGTGCAAGAAGGATTTGGCCTTGGAGGTCGAGATGAAGGACATTGGTTTGATGCATTACTCCCTGGGATTAGAGGTGTGGCAGTAGCTAGGCAAGATCTTCCCCGGACAAGGGAAGTATACAGTTCAAATGCTGAGGAGGTTTGGGATGATGGATTGTAAGTCCATGACTACACCTATGACCACCAATCTGAAGAAGCTAGGTGCTTCGGATTCAAATTTGGTGGATCCCACGATGTACAGGCAGTTGATTGGTTTGTTGATGTATCTGGTCAA
>CBVK0100818769.1:0-23317 GCA_900067695.1 Picea abies
ATTGTAACAGAGCGCTGCTCAACTAGAGGTTGCCCCCTCGAAGAGGCCTGTGAACATTGCTATCTGAATCAAAGTGCTATTTCGTATATCATTTATGTGTATTGTGAAGATTATGCTGGGTATTTTACTGTTATTCTGTCATTTCTAGCATTTCATTTCTGTTCTGCATATTTTATATATCTGGTATCTTGCATTGTGCTTGAGGATTGTCAAAATTATGTGAGTGGATTCATGTCTGGATCTCAAGATTATAAGTGGTAATTACCATGGGTTTACCACTGATCAACCGAAGGCTGCGACTTCAGATCCTAGTCTCCAGTTGGAGAAGGGTAGTCCAGTTACAAAGCCTGTATCAAATGGTGAGGTTAATGGGTCCCAGAAGTATCGGAAGTGTGTCAAGAGGAGAAAGGGTCCAATAGACTTGGTGTTGGGCGAGGTTGTAAAGATGCATGAGGTTTTGGATATGGCGAGATCAGCATTCGTTGGGAGGTTTCAACTTTTAGGGAAGGAGAATGGGGGACAATGTTGAGATTTGGGTACCAAGGAAAGTAGTCCCCTTGTGTTTGTGAGTCTCTAAACATAAATGGGGGGAGTATTACCCTCATGCTATTACTTTATGTTCTAATTTCACATTGACTTTATTCACTTAAGTCATAAAATGAAATTAGTCACTCAAGTCTAAACTGACATTTAATTCAGTTGAGTAAAGTGAATTAATGAACATAAATCAAACTATGGAAACTTAAGTCAAAGTGGGTTTCCAAATGAGATTTATGAGATGTAATCTCATTCATTGATTAGACTTGGGCTAGATCTAATCTAGGCCCTTCATCTTCTAGGTTTGGCCTAAGAGAGGCTAAAGGAGGCAAAAGGGGTAAAGAGAGATTCATTTTCATTTGAGAGAGTTGAGTGAAGGAGAGGAAGGGAGGAAGTCAAGGGTTTGGAGAAGGAAACTTGACATTTCTTGAGGGCGCATCTTGGGATGAGGAGCGCAAGGTAGGCATGAGGATGGGCGCATTCTTGTGAGAGGTAAGGGGGCGCACTATAGCAAGCAAGAGCGAGGGCGCATCTTGGTGAGAAATCAAGAGGTGGGCGCAAAGGCTTGAGGGAGAGTGTATTCTTTGTGAGCTTGAACACAAGCTAAGGAGGAGGCGCAATAGTGACTAGTGCGCACTTAGCTTGTGAGAAGGGGTGCTCCAAGGTGGGGGGCCCACCAAGGGTTGAAGAGGGTGCACTAAGAGGAGTTGGGGCGCATTCAATCAAGCAAGGGCTCACACTTCAAGGCAAGTCAAAGCAAAGGCATAGCAAAGAGAGAAGGGCACCTTTGTTCGAAGGCTAGCAGGCACAAGTTTTGAGGAACTCCATTACAAGCTTGAGGATAAGCTTGGGTTGTATCAGGTTCCTTGTGTATTTACTTGTTGTAGCATTTGCTTTCAGATCTCCATAACATATCTATCTCTCTTACTGGTTTTCCCCATGGGGTTTTTCCAGGGTCATGTTGACCAAAAACATCATGTGTTCATTTGTCATGTTTGCCTAGTATTTTCAGCTGTGTTAGTTGTTAAAGATCCTAGAGGGGTATTCTATGTTTTATGGAGTTTTATATGTGCTAACTGTGGACAGAAAATTCCCTATTAAAACATCTAAAACAGCAGCCATAAAAGAGCATTGAATCATTTCCTAGAAGGCAGTTTTCAGTGGGTAAAGATCAGAACTGTTGGCTGTTTTTGGACAGCAAGTATACAGTCCTAAACAGTGTGTAAAATCAGATTTGAAAGTGCCTAAAACTTAGTGCTCAACCAGGTCAAAGACGGACCAGTTGGACAACCTTAGGATCCTCGAATTTCTTCAGACAAGATTCTAAAGGAGTGGTCGGTGGGAAATTTGGAGCCTTTCGTGGGCTATCTACCAAATTGTTTTGCGCTAGCTCAAGGATGGTTGGCTTTTGTAATTCGATCTCCCCAGGATACAGAGAAGGTTCTAAATAGTCAGTGGAAATGGGGCTTGTAGCCATTGCTACTCAAACATTGGTCACCTGCATTTGATGCAAGGACAAAAAGAATGAACTGTGTTCCAATCCGGGTAAAGTTGCCAAGTCTTCCTCTAAACTTTTAGTCCAATGATGTCTTTAGGGAAATTGGAAACACCATGGCATTTTTTATGAAGCAAATCTATCCTTCAAGAGTACGAGAGTTATGAATATGGCTTGCATATTAGTGGGTGTGAATTTAAAGGAGGGCTTGACAGAGGCGATTTCTCTGAAAAAAGGTAACCTATAGTTTGAACAGATTCTAGACAACAAAAGCATTCCTTTTCAGTGCATGAGGTGACATTCCTATGGCCATCTTGTGGTGGAATGTAGCTTGCCTAACTAGAAACAAAATTGGGCCTACAAAAAGTCTCTAGCTGAGGATTTTAGAGAGAAATTGGAAAAGGTGGACAAGCTAGGCGAAAAGGGGGAGACCCAGACACCTTTAATGGACACAGGCTCTGGTGGTGTTGTGGAGGATGTAGGGGAAGAACTTTAGTTTCCATAAACTCCCTTGGAGCGTCCACGAAAAGTAGTAGAGTTGGAGACTGAGGATAATCGACAAAAAATGTCCACAGTTTGAACTCGTAGCAGCAGGACATCCAACTAAAAATTTTAGTACAACCCCAAAGCCAAAGGCCTCTTTGAATTCAATTTTAAATGAATGTTCTTTACAATTTCGGTCCTTGTGTGATACCTTCAATATGCCAAGGTTGGGAGGGCAAGGGGACTTCCTTTCTAGCCTCTTCGAATCAAAGAACACCATAATTCTCCCCCAAACCATATTTCGATACTATTTGATTGGCCTGATAAGGAACCCACTTCTTCCATCTATATTGTGAACTTAAGTGATGATAAGGAGGAGTCGATGTCCATATCTGAAGGTGGGAGTGTTGATGCCTCAAAATATAATCTACATCCTAGAAATAAAGAGGGTTTTGTTTTTGTCAATGGTATGGAAGGTGGCTTAGGGTTTGTGGATGAAAAGAGCTCAAAAAGTACTACTAGGGGCAGAAAATCCTATATGTCATTAGCACAAAAACACGCTTGTAATGAGATATGTCTTGTAAACAATTGTCAATGAAAGGGATTCTTAGAAAAACAAATACCATGTTGGAGAGTTTAAAATGATTTCCCTAACCATAAACTATAGGGGTTCAAACAATCCTTCAAAAAAATTGGCTCTTAAGAGGCTAGTTAATGTGCACAAACCTGATGTTATATTGCTACAAGAAACTATGACTGTAGGGGGTCAAATTGTAAGTGACATAGAAAGGCTTTTAGGGGAATAGGAATTTACATTTATGGATGCTAAGGGTAGGTTAGGGGGACTAATCTTTGGGTGGAGAAAACAGTCCTTTACCTACTCTAATTGCTGGTCTTTCTCTTCATGTTTGGGGACCTTATTATACTCCCAAGACTTGGGGAAAGAACTTTCTTTCTTGAACATATATGGCCCATATACTGACAAAGTTGAGTATTGGGACAAAATCTTCCACTGGGGATGGCTCCACCAAGGTTTGACAATTCCTAAACATATGTGGCCCGTATACTTACAATGTTAAGTATTGGGACAAAATCTTCCACTAGGGGTGGCTCAACCAAGGTTTGACAATTTTGGGTGGGGATCTCAATTTCTCCTTGGAAGCTTGAGAGATATGGGGATCTTCTACTTTAGTGGATTGTCTATCAAAATATTTTTTGAGGAAACTAGAGTAAGTAGGGTTGATAGATATTGAGTCAATAAAGCTCGCCCCTACATAGAGAAATACAAGGGTTGGATAAGATAGAATTGCTAAAAGGCTGGACCGTTTTCTTATATCAAATCTCTTTTTAGATAAAGCTATCAGAATCATACAGTGGGTCTTCTGTGGAGGGGATTCTAAATACTCTCCTATAATACTAGAATTGGCTCCTATAGAGAAAAAACCTCCTAGTCACTTTAAACTAAATCCTAAATGGTTGAAGGAGGAGAAATATGTCAAGAAACTAAAGGATGGATGGATTCCATTTGATGGTTCTTCTAGGGGATCGGTTTCCTTACAATTTGAGCAGAACCTCAAAAGGGCTAAATAGGTATCCATTGAGCGGGCAATTTACAAAAAACATAAGAAAGAGAGGTTGCTTAAGGAAGTTGTAACATCCCCAGCTCTACTCCGAGCCACGTCACATCAAAATTTTGAACTCTGATACCACTTTGTAACATACCAGCCTCCTAGTTGAGTCTCATTATCACATTGTAAAGTCTCCTCTACCACAACTCGCTAAATAAAGCTCTAATATCAATTCTTTCTTCTGCAGAAGCAACTCTTTGAAACCAACAGCACGCACAACTGGCATTGTGCTACGAGCAGCTACATTTTCCTAGTTCACACAAACCGCTCATGTACCACGCACAACAACTATGTCTTAGCATTTCTGCGCGCTCAATCGTCATTGTGTTGGCCGCATCGATTGTCCCTCAGCACGCACAACATTTCTAGCTTCACACTAGAACCCATACAATTACTGCTTAAGTTACTTAACATATAGAGACTATAATAGCATAATGAACTCATAATACAATTATGCACGCAACCATTCCTATGTCGTGTGCGGGGTTTGTCCCATTTGCGCGCACAAACGAATTTCCCTGCGCACGTGATGATTCAAGCCTTGTCTCAGAATTCCATGACCGTTACCACAGAATTATCTAACAGGAAACATTTAATAACTACCATGTTCTACATCTGCAACAATTATGCAGAATTAACAATACATGCATAGCGCAGCATAATTATGTGCCAACTCCATAAACAGAAATAGCATAAGCATTCTCATGTTAAACAGTATATAAACTGATATAAACTGCCATGGTCCATGCCCTGCATATGCAGCGAACAAGCAGTTCTACAGCATATATAATCCATGCACAAATATATATACAACTATAACACATAATATATTTAACACGTATATGTAACAAGTAAATTGTTATTCACTGAAGAATGAATGTTTATGAATAAGATATTTTGATTGATTGAATATGAATGATGATTACACTACCCTCATGATAGTTGCTATATAGCATTGACTGGTCACGAGGTGAGGAGGTACGTGCCTCTTGATTTAATTAAATGATATTAATTATTATATTAATTATTATCATTTTTATGTTTGTAACATTGCCACCCTCTTAAGATTTTGCTTTGTCCTCAAAGCAAGGGTAGTGATGGGTACTGTCGGAGGAACTGTTCGGTCTCCCATGATGAATCTTCTTCTAGAAGGTTTTTCCATTTTATAAGATATTCCTTTATGGTTCTGGAACGTAACACCTTTTCGTTCGTGGCAAGAATACCTTCTGGTTCTAAAATAATTTTTCCTTCGTCATCGAATTCAGGGATTTTTGTTTGCACTGGTTGAGCTTGCCCAAGCATTTTTTTGAGACATGAAACGTGGAAGACATTGTGGATGCGACAATTTTCTAGCAACTCCAATCTATAAGCTACTTGGCTAATTTTTTTGTTAATTTGAAAGGGTCCATAGAATTTTGGGGCCAATTTGTTCTTCCCTTGTTGCTTAAGGGATAATTGTTTGCAGGGTTGAAGTCGTACAAACACCCAATCGCCTTCTTCAAATTCTCTTTCTGACCTATGTTGGTATGCTAGTTGTTTCATTCAATTACGAGTTGTTGCTAGGTTCTCTTTTAATATTTGTATGATTTTTTGTTCTTCCTCTAGCTTATTTCTTACTGCTTGGACCTTAGTATTAATTAGTGCAAACTCTTTCCATTTAGGTGGTTCATAACCATAAGGTTTGGAAAGGAGTCATTTTAACGGAAGTGTGATATGTAGAGTTATACCACCATTCAACTAAATGTAACCATTGAGACCATTTATTTTGCTTATCTGTCGCAAAGCACCGTAGGTATGTGTCTAAGCATTTATTTACAATTTATGTTTGACCATTTGTTTGTGGATGCTAGGCGGAGCTCATATTAAGAGATATTCCTGTATTTTTGCAAAATTCTTTCCAAAAATTTCCTTTAAATTTTGCATCCCTGTCACTGACAATTACCTTCGGAAACCCATGTAACTTATAAATGTTTTGCAAAAAACATCTGCAATTTGTTTTGTTGAGTCGATTTTTCTTACAGCAATGAAATGTGCATATTTGGTTAATCTGTCAACCACAACAAAGATTTTATCTTTCCCATCAAACATGGGTAGCCCTTCAATGAAATCCATTGAGATCTCTTCCCATTTTTGTTCAGGAATATGTAGGGGATGAAGTAATCCTAGAGTCATAACATTTTCATTTTTATTCCTTCGACATATTTCACATTCGACCACAAATCTTTGAATATCTTTATCCATTTCTTTCCAATAGAATGATTGTCGTGCATTATAGTAGGTTTTGAAAAAACCCACATGTCTTGATGTTGGGGAGCTGTGTGATTCCCTTAAGACTTTCATTTTAAATTTTGAGGATGGAATTAAGTAGATTTTGTTCTTGTACCATAAAATGTCATTTTTCCATTCAAATTTGGGGTTTTGATCCAAATTGTTGATTATGGAATTTGATTCAGAATCTTTGGCATACTCAACTCGAATCTCATCCAACCAATCTAGAATGACTATTGTTGTTGCATATGCTTTTACTTCCTCATCTTTTCGTGATAGTGCATCAGCAGCTATTTTGTCTTTCCCTTTTTTGTGTATTATTTCCATATCAAAGGTGGAAAGTTTCTCCATCCACTTTTGTTGTTCTGTGGACAATGTTTTTTGTCTTAGTAAGTATTGGAGACTATTGTGATCAGTACGTATCGAAAATTTGCTTCCTAAGAGATATTGTCACCACTTAGCTAATGCATGCATAATAGCTAACATTTCCTTATTATAGGTAGATTTTAACTCTTCCTTTTTGTTGAGCTTTCGACTTTCAAATGCTATTGGGTGGCCATCTTGCATTAATACTGCTCCTATTCCAATTCTTGATGCATCACATTCTACTACAAAGGGTTTTGCAGAATCTAGTGTTGCTAACACAGGTGTAGATGACATAACCCTTTTTAATGTTTCAAAACATTCTTGTGCACTGTTATTCCATTTGAAGGAACTTTTCTTTAATAAGTTTGACAAAGGTGTTAAATGAGCGTAGTTCTTGATAAATCTTCGATAATCAACCCGTTAATCGAAGGAATCCCCTTAGTTTTGATATGTTCTTTGGTTTGGGCCATTCTGTGATTGCCTTGATTTTTTCAGGGTCCACCTTGACTCCTTCTCGAGATATGACATGACCAAGGTATTCTACTTCTTCTTTACCAAAAGAACATTTTGATAGTTTTGCATAGAACTGATTTTTCTCTAAGAGAGAAAGTACCTATTCTAAATGCTTCATATGCTCCTTCCAAGTTTTACTGTAAATAAGAATATCATCAAAGAAAACCAATACAAACTTCCTTAAGTAGGGGCGAAAAAGTTGATTCATAGTTGCTTGGAAGGTAGTTGGTGCATTGGTTAGACCGAACAGCATGACTTTAAACTCATAATGACCTTCGTGTATTTGAAAAGCAAGTTTTTGTACATCTTCTAATCTTACTTGAATCTGGTAGTACCCTGATCTTAAATCCAATTTTGAGAAGTATTTAGCTCCATGGAGTTCGTCTAGCAACTCATCTATGAAGGGTATAGGAAATTTGTCTTTTATAGTTATTTTATTTAATCCTCGATAGTCTATACATAGTCTGAAAGATCCATCCTTTTTCCAAACCAGTACCACTGGGGCTGCATATGGGCTCCTGCTTGTCGTAATAACCCCACATTTCAATAGGTCTTGAATTAGCCTTTCTATTTTCGTCTTATGGTGGTGAGGATATCGATAAGGTCTAATATTAATTGGTGTTGAATTTGGCTTAACCTCGATTATATGTTCTATGTTTCTATTAGGTGGTAGCTTCATAGGTAAGTCTTGGAATACCTTGTCATATTTTTGGATTAATGTTTGAATCTCTGGATGTTGAGACTTGACTATTTTTGTTGTTAATAACTCCATCTGATGACAGTGTGCCACGTAAGTTGGTGCTCCTTTTCGAATTAGTTTCTCCATTTGTTGTGAGGATATAATTTGGGTGGGAGATGGTTGTCCGTATAATTTGTATTGTCTTCCTTCCCATTTGAATTTTATAAATTGTTTTTGGTGATTTGCATAATAGGTCCCTAGCATTTGTAGCCATTGAATTCCCAAGGCGACATCTACTCCTCCCAAGGGTACGGTGTAGAATCCAGATTCCAATTCGTAATCTACCACTTGAAGCTTGATCTTGTGGCATTTTCCTACGCCATCATTTTTTTTGCCATCTTCCACCATTACTCTTATATCTGCGGCCGGATATATGAATAGGTTTAAATTCTTTGCAACATTTACATCTATGAAATTATGGGTGCTCCCTGTATCGACTAGAAAGGTGACATTTTCTTTTTTTATGTGCCCTTTTAGTTTTAACATTTGCGGTTGTGTTATTCATGTTATTGCAGCCAAGGATATCTTGGGCATGGCCTCATTGGTTTTTGTATTGGGGGCCTCACCTTCCTCTTCACTTTCGTTATCTGAATCACTGTCAAATGTGCTTGATTCTTTCTCTGCTTTACAAGAATATAATTTTTTATTGTTGCATTTGTGCCCAGGTGACCATTTGTCTCCACAATATCGAGATTTGCTTTCCCATTTTTTATTTGAGTCTTGATGACTGGCTTGACCTTCCCTCAAATGAGGTGGTAAATACTTGTTAGGTTTGTCTGTAGTGTATTTCTTCGTTCTATCGTCTGAATATTTATTTAAATTTTAACCTTTCTAGACTTGTGAATGTTGGTTTATTGAACTTGTGTTTTTGTTCTATTAGCCTTGTTGCGTGTCTTTCATCCTCAATTGTTTTAGGATTCCATAGTTTGATTTCACTACGAATGTAATCTTTTAGGCCACATATGTACATTTTGATGAGTTGCTCATTCGTGAATCCGCATTGCCTTGTTGCGAGAACCTCCCATTCATGTGTATAATCAATTACGTTTCCCTTCTGTTTGAGATGCGTGAACTTCTTATACAGGTTGTCATCTTCTTCGTCATGAAATCTTTTAAGTGGGGCTGTTGTAAAATTCTTCCAGTGGAAGGAACGGGCATCACATTTCCTGGACCACCAAAGGTACCAATCATAAGCTTCTCCTTCTAGGCTATTAGAAGTTGTCATTACCTTCTCTCGTTCACCTAGCGCAGGGTTTGATTCAAAAATTCCATCCATTTTGTTTATCCAAACAACAGCTCCTCTATGGTCCTTGCCGTCATACTTTGGTAACTCCTTTTTAAATTTCTGGTAATCTCTATTGTGGAATCTGGGTGTGTGCATATTTCTAGAAAAAATTTCTTCTGGAATTTCCCGGTTTTCTTGATTTTCTGAATTTATTTCTGGTATTTCCGAACTTAGTGGTGGTCTTTGATAAGCTAAGGGCTCTGCAAATAAGGTTTCAAAACGTTCCGTTAATTGTTGAATTTTTTCACTAAGTTCATCAAGTCTTCTTTTTGTTTCACTTTTATCGTTTTCGAAGAGCGCCAATAATCTTTCACCTTGTTGTATTAACCGATCAATTTTGCTCTCAGTCTCGAGTAATTTAGCGATTTTTTCATTCATGTCTTTTTGCATTTTGTCCACATTGTTAAGTACCAACGTTTTGTTTCATTTCGTTTCAGGGGGGAAACAAGGGGGGGTACCGTTTCCTACAACTTAGCTTTGGATAAATTTATATTCCATAAATTATATTTTTGGAAATATTATTAAAATATTCCCACTTCCTAACTCTTAGCCCCTTTTCCTTTTCTAGTGGAGTTTAAACCCCACGTCTCTTTTTGTCTGATTAGTCTACACACAGTGACATGTTTTCATTAATTATCTGAGTGTCATTACATTTTTACAAAGATAGGCTTGCTAGCCTTTTAGCCTCACGGCACACTTATTCGGGTGCACGCAAAAATATGAAATGGGTGCGCACCCTCCCTCGGTGCGCACGCAAAACTCATCACTTTGTCGCACTAAACCACACAGGCACTCCAGCCTCAAAATATTTATATACAAAGGCTCTATGGCCCCAAAATATCCTGGCTACAAAGCCCGGTCTGATGCGCACTTCAAGACAATTGTCGCACACTTCCTCAGGGCGCACAAACTATGAAATGGGCACGCACTCCACCTTTTGTGCGCACGCACAAAAACAGAGTCCAAAACTTAGTGCTGACAACTCACCAACCTATATGTACATTTACATTTACATTTACAATTGGGGTTCGGGCTAAGGTGTTACAAAAGTGGAGGCAAAACTAGATTCCTCGTACACAAGTGATGGTTTTGGTTTCTTAACTGTGGTTTCTTAACTGAGGCCATGAAATTAAAGGTGAAGGAGCTGGAACCAAAGAAGAGGGCACTACTTTTGGATAAAGAAAAGTCCTGGAGGCTAAAAAGTAGGGCATTATGGCTGCAAGTTGGGATGAAAACTCTAGTTGTTTCATCGTTTTGCAAACTATGAGAAAAATATAAATACAATGTGGAGGATAGAAAAATCAGATGAATTACAAGCAACTAGCTTCAAAGATATAGTGCAAGAGGGTGTAAATTATTTTGGATCTATTTATAAGGCTGATAGAAGAGAAACAATAGCGGAGGTTTTAAGAATGTTTACCTTCTTCCCTAGTTTTGTGAATCCTAAAGACAACCAAAATTTAATGGAGGAGGTGGGAATGGAAGAATTACTTACAGTTATCCAAAGTTTCCTAAAGATAAAAGCCCCAAGACCGATGGGTGGCCTGTAGAAATTTTTCGAGGATGCTTTGATTTCATAGAAGAAGACTTGAAGAAAGTCATTGAGAAGTCCAGATTCTTTGAAAAAATATTGGCAACATATAATGCTATCTTTATTGCACTGATTCCAAAGACTAATAACCCCACTTCATTTGAAAAATTCAGGTCCATCTCACTTTGTAATTGCATTTATAAAATCATCTCCAAGATAATTGCTAGGAGGTTTAAGGTGATTTTGTCAAATCAGATTTCTGGTGAGCAATTTGGTTTCTTGGAGGGGAGGCAGATCCATGAGGTGTTGAGAATTATAGCTCAAACAAGAACTTATGCACAGGCTCAGTGTGAACGTGCAAGAAGTAGTTCAAGATATTTTCGAAAAGTATTTCTATTTTGTAATTCACTCTAGTTAAAAAGAGTCTTATTTTTAGCAGTTGAGTCTAAAATATGTATTCCATGCATGCATGATTTAGACTAGAAGTAATCTCAAAAATAGATTAGAGTTTTGGTCTCAACTAAAACTATAAAGACAAGTTAAGATAGAGAGTGAACACATGAGCAGTTGAGCAGGTTGAGCGATAGAGAGGGAGCAGGGAACCAGGAAAGAGACATTTCTGACAGCACGCATTCCTGTGCAACAGTCTTGTACAGTCCATACAGTCGTACAGATAGAGTCGTGCCGATGTTCGGATAGGCTATACAACCTACTCTCCCAGCAAGTTGTTCCACTCTATTTGAGGTGTTTTTTGGTATTTGTGCAGTGCTGTTTTTTGGCATGCTTGTGGAGGTTTCCTTGTAAGTTTTTTGAAGGAATGAAAAGCAGTTATTGAAAGAGTAATTACTTGTGTTAGGTGAAATTAATTTTTATGCTTCCGCTATTTGATGTCCAGCTATTGAGTGATTAATGCTATGGTCTGAAATTTATTTCTACAATAATTAAATTCATCAATCTACTTGTTTGATTGACATCACAAGGACTTTAGTCACCTAAGGCTTGGGATTTTTTACATGGTATCAAAGCTGATTTCTGTAATTGAAATTCTCTAGGATTTGCAATGGTAAATCAACTACAAGGAAGAAGGACCAATAGTGAGAGGGTTTCAAAGTCTTATTTTCATATTTGAGAGTTTGTGCAATAGATCTCAGAGATGGCAGCAACGTGCCTCAGGTTTGAGGACAGATTGGATGGTGCCTTGAATTTTTTATCATGAAAGGTGAGGGTTACACTCTTACTAGAAGAGAATGATCTCTTGCATATTATCAAGAACGTTGTGACTCCACCTACAGATCCACAGTAGTTGGTAGCTCACAATAGGAGGGAAGTGAAGGCCAAGCGGATGATCTTGGGTGCATAAGGATCATTTGATCCCTCATGTATCCGAGAGGAAGCCAGCGAAGGAGATGTTCAATGCCCTAGTTAGTCTACATTATGAAAATCACACAAATTCATGAGCAACTTGCAGCAATTGGGGAGAAGGTTGAACATGTCGAGTTAGTGAACAAGGCACTGAATGGATTCCTAGCGTCATGGGACCCATTTGTCAAAGATATCTGCGCTTGAGAAAACATTCTTGAATTTGAGAGGCTTTGGAATTATTGTATCCAGGAGGAGACTTGAATGGAGTCAAAGATCAACAAGGAGGATGGTGAAGAGAACCTTGTGCTATTTGGTCAGTGAAATAAGAGTAGAGGTAAAGGACCCAGCAAGGGTAAGGGAAAGAGTGAGGAGTCAACCTCACAGCCAAGAAAGGACTTGAGTAAAATCAAGTGCTTCAGTGGTCATAAATACGATCATTATGCATCAAAGTGCCCAAAGGAGGGTAAAGGGAAGCAACAACAAAAGCAGTTAGCAGCCTCTGCACAAACTCGGATGAACAAGTTCGTTGCCAAGTTCGAGAAGAATTTTTCGTTAGTATCTTGCCTTTTTACTAGCGCGATTCCAAGGATTGCATGGTATGTGGACAGTGGGGCATCTTGGCATATGACATCAACGCAACAATTGTTTTCTAGTCTGAAGAAGCAAGACTCAGGAATACAAGTTGAGCTTGGTGATGATGCCAAGTACCCAGTAGCAAGAGTTGGTACTATTCCCTTCCAACTCGAGTTAGCTAATCCTTTAAATTTTGATGATGTATTGTTTGTACCAGGTCTTGGGAATAATTTGCTTTCAATTTTGGTTATGGAAGATAAGGGCTTTACAGTGAAGTTCAAGAACCAGCAAGTTCTCATCGTACCAAAGGAATCTAACCCAGATACAGCTTAAGTAATAGGGGTTAGAGAAGGTAATTTGTATAGGTTGCAAGGTGAACTTGTTTGAGTCGTAATGCATAATAGTGGATAACTTGTGCGAGTTGTGGCACAAGAGGACTAGGCACCTACATCACAAGACGTTGCCTATTCTAAAGGAGATAGTCACAGGTCTTCCAAAGTTTAGTATTCGATAGTATGGTGTATGCAGAGGGTGCACACTTGGAAAGAATGTCAAGGTTGTTTTCCCAAGCAGCGAGCATAGGTCTAAGGGGATTTTAGACCTAGTACATTCAGATATTTGTGGACCAATGTCAATAGCATCAATAACAAGAAGCATCTATTATGTTTCCTTTATTGATGATTTCTCTCGCAAGACTTGGATCTAGTTCTTAAAAACCAAGGATGATGTCTTTAACAAGTTTTAGGAGTTCAAAGATCTAGTTGAAAACCAGACAAGGAAGAAGATCAAAGTCTTGAGATCGAACAATGGGGAAGAGTATACCTCGAAGGAATTAGAGGGTTTCTGCAAGGAAGCAGGAATCAAGAGGGAGTTGACAGTTTCATACAACCCACAACAGAATGGGGTTGCAAAGAGTAAGAATCAATCCATCTTAGGGAATACTAAAGCCATGATACATGACCATGACTTGCCCATGTTTCTTTAGGCAGAGGCATGTAACACAACAATCAACATCCAAAACCGGTGTCCTCGTAAGATCCTGGAGGACAAGACACCGGTGGAGGAATTCACACCATCACTGGTGTGAAGCTAGAGGTGAGTCATTTCCGCATCTTTGGTTGTCCAATTTATATCCATGTACCGGTAGAGAAGAGGACCAGGTTGGAGCCCTCCAGCAGGAAGGGTTTGTTTGTGGGTTACAATGAGACTTCAAAGGCTTGTAGGTCTATATTCCATAGCAGAAGAAGATAATAATAAGCAGGGATGTAAAGTTTGGGGAAGACTTTGCATCCAAGAAGTCTCATGAGCCTACTCCAATGGTAGAGGATGAGGAACAAGAAGCTCTGAAGGTTGAGCCAAGGTCACCAATATTTTCCAAGGAAATACAACAGCTTTCAGGTGAACAAGAGGAGACAAGAGCCCCTTCCACTTATGTCAGAAGACCTCAATGGTTCAGTCGGACATTGAGGGATGCTCAAGAGCATGTTGAGACTCCTAGGAGCACATTTAGAGAGAGCAAACCTCCGAAGAAGTTTCCAGACTATATGAGATTGATGAGTAGCATTCTAGAGTCTGAGCCTTCCATTTTTCAGAAAGCAGCAAACCAACAGGTATGGCGGGATGCCATGGTGGAGTACATCTCCATCATAAAGAATGATGTTTGGAACATAGTGCGAAGATCGAAGGGGAAGTCAATTGTGAGTTCCAAATGGCTCTACAAGATCAAGCATGCTACAAATGGCAGCATTGAAAAGTTCAAAGCAAGGTTTGTGGTGAGAGAGTTCTCTCAAAGAGAGGGAGTGGACTATGGGGAGACTTTTGTTCCATCCACCAGGTACACAGAGCAGCCTCAAAGCTTTGAAGTAAGTGGGAAGGAGTCCCATGTTTGTTTTGCAATGAGCACCTTGATTCGATTCATGGTGGAGGCAAGGCAGGAGCATTGGGTAGTAGCAAAACATGTTCTTAGGTATTTGAAGGGCAATGGAGAATAGCCTAAGATATCTTGGAGATGGTGAAGTGAAGTTACAGGTGTATACAGACTCTGATTGGACAGGGAATGTAGTAGATAGGAAGAGCACCTTAGTGTGTTGCTTTAGCTTGGGATCAACGACGGTATCCTGGTTCAACAGGAAGCAAACTTCCGTGACACTTAGCTCAACAAAGAGCAGAGATCACTTCATACAAGATAGAATTCAGATGGGAGTAGTGGAGCTCCAATATATTCCCACAGATCATTTGGTAGCTAATATTCTGACCAAGCCCTTGGCATAATGGAAGTTTGAGGCATTCAGAAATAAACTTGGATTGATGCAGAAATCCTTCCTCGCTAAGAGGAGAGTGTTGAGAATTATAACTTGGAAAGGAACTTCCGCACAGGTTCAGTGTGAACATGCAAAAAATAGTTCAAGATATTTAGAAAAGTAATTCTATTTTCGAAAAGTAAATTTTATTTTGTAATTCACTTTAGCTAAAAAATGAAAGTCATATTTTTAGCAATTGAGTCTAAAAAGTGTATTTCATGCATGCATTACCTAGACTAGAAGTAAACTCAGAAATAGATTAGGGTTTTGGTCTCAGCTAAAACTATAAAGACAAGTCAAGATAGAGAGTGAACACTTGAGCAGTTGAGCAGGTTGAACGATATAAAGGGAGAGAGCTAGCAGCCAGGAAAGAGACGTTTCTGGCAGCACACAGTCCCGTGCAATAGTCCTGTACAGTCATATGGACAGTACCATACGAATCAATATAGTCATACGATCGGAGCAGTACCGGCATCCAGACAAGCCATACCGTCGTACTCTCCCAACAGGTTGTTCTGCTCAGTTTGTGTTGTTTTTTGGTATCCGTGCAGTGTTGTTTTTTGAGCAGTTTGTGGAGGTTTCTTTGTATGTTTTTTGAAGGAATGAAAAGCAGTTATTGAAAGAGTAATTACCTATGTTATGTGAAATTAATTTTTATGCTTCCGCTATTTGATTTCCAGGATTTTAGTCACCAAGGGCTTGGGCTTTTTTTCAGCTGTGGGGATGGCGCAAGAAGAGTTAGATTCTATTAAAGTGGGGAAGCTCAAGGCCATGGTGGTGAAGGTGGATCTTTCGAAGGAATATGACAGAGTCAGCTGGATCTACCTGCAATTAATGTCAATACATTTGGGATTCTGTGCACAGTTTGTGACATGGGTGATGAATTGTATCACTTATGTATCTTTCTCTATTCTTATAAATGGAGCTGCAACTAAGTTTTTTAGACTTGAAAGGGGGCGGAGACAGGGATGCCCCTTTTATCCATTATTGTTTCTTATTGCAGCAGAAGACCTTAGTGGGGCTTTGAAGGAAGCTCTTAGGGCTAGAAATTTTAAAGGAATCAAATTTGCAAATACTTGTACTTTGTCACATCTTTTTGTTGATGATATACTGATTTTCAGTTATGGCTCTAGGAGGGACGCATCTAGAATCAAAGATATTATAGATCTTTTCTGCTTGGCAACAGGTATGCAGATCAATGTGGACAAGTACCATTTCCTTTTGTGGTATCGCTGACGATGAGCAAGTCTTTATGTCTGCTCTGTTTCCTTATCAACAGTCTGATCTGGAGAGTGGGGGCTTTATATTTGAACCAAGTGACTATCAGAAAAAAGATTGGCAATGGCTGATCACCAAAGTGGAGAAAAGATTAAACTTATGGTGCAATCATTGATTGTCTAGAGGGGGTTGTTTGGTCCTGGTCAAAGCAGTGTTAGAGGTCTTACCAGTATACTGGATGTCTTTATCCTGGATACAAAAAGGAATTTTGGAGGTAATTAGAAGGTTATGCTGCAGATTTATTTGGTCTGAGTGCAAAGATAGAAAGGGTATGCCACTGGTTAATTGGAAGAGGATAGCAGTTCCAAAAGCCCAGGGGGGATGGGGAGTCGATAACATTTTCTTATTTTGCAAAGCTTTGGCTGCAAAAAGTGCATGGAGACTTTTACAGAGTACTGGCTCATGGGCTCAAGTGATAAAAGAAAAGTATATTGCCCCTGAAGGAATGGATGGTTTATAAGAAATCCTGTAAAGAGCGTAAATAATGTATCCATTATTTGAAAAGTAGTTGTCGTAGCTTTTCCATCAGTAAGTAACTGGTTTGTTTGGAGTGATGGCAGGGGAACAAAGGTAAAACTTGGGGTGGACCCCTGGATAAGTTGTGGTAATGATTATAGACTTCCAAACCATATCACTCTATATTTGAGATCCAGAGGCTACTTTATTCTTATCACAGGTTGCCAATGTGAACAGAACCACCATTTGGTATCAACTGTCAAGCATGGTATATTGGGAGGGATCTGGGTCTCATGGAGGAAGATGCAGTTATGGGATTTGTATGTTGACAAACATAGATCCAGTTTTGTGAGGTTAAAGAATGACAAAGATCAAATGGTATGGTCACTAAACCCAACAGGAATCTATACACCAAAGGAAGGCTACAAAACTCTTGCTGGAGAAGGGGACTTAGAACCACAGAAGTGGTGGTGGAAAAAAGGAAGGAGATTGAAATGTCCATATAAGTCTCGTATATTTATGTAGCTGCTATTTAACAACAAGGTCCTTACCTGGGACATTCTCCAAAAAAGAAACACACAGGGTCCATAGCCTGCTGCCTGTGGAAGGAAAATGATGAAACAATTTTTCATCTAATTATGTCTTGTGCTTTTGCCAAACAGGTTTGGCAGAAAATAGAAGGCATCACTGGATTGAGGAATGATTGGTCAGGGGACTCTGTTGAGGAGGGTCTATAAAACTGGTATGAAAATGGTGCATTCAAGAGTTATGAAGCTCTCCCTTTGATAGTGGCTTGGGGTATTTGGTTGGCAAGGAATGCAAAGATTTTTGAAGACGGGGACATCTGTCCACTGCAAAATGCTATTCAAGGTCTAAACATACTAGGTTCCTTTAAACAGGTATTGACTGTCAAGGTTTCGAAGCAGATTGTGAAAAAATATTGATGGGAGGAGAGCTTGGTCATACTTTGATGGTACCTCCCAGGGAAACCCTCCTATGGGAGGAACAGGGGGGGTCCTTTACATTTCTAATTCTCAATCCTTAAGGTTCAAAGCTGGAACTGGGCAAGGTTCAAATAATTTCTCAGAACTTATGGCATTGAAATTACTTCTTACTTTGGCTCTAGAATGTGGATTATCTCATCTTCAGGTTTTTGGAGATTCCTTGCTAGTGATAAAATGGTTAAGGAATATGTGTTAAGAAATTTTATGCTACAGCCACTCTTTGATGAGATCTGTGGTCATCAAGAAAGGTTCATTTCTATTTCTTTTTCCTACATCTACAAAAAAAGGAATCATATGGCTGATAGATTGTCAAAGGAGGGTCACAGTCTAGCTAGAAGTGACTGGGTCGTCATGGAAGATCAGGCTGGACTGTCCTCGGAGTTTAATCATGCTTGTTTCTACTAAGGTCTTCTTTTTCTGTTGACAAGGCTCTAAAGAGCATGTTTTTGATGGTTGAATTTGTATAAGAGGACTGTGCAGAAATACTTTTTGATGGACAGATGACAACAGTTATATACTGTATTATTTTGATTACTGTTGATCTCCTTTTTGGAAGAAATATGTAGGATGACAGAGTGTGTACTATAAGGACAGTTGTTGATGGACATATCTATTGCTTACTGTTGACCTGTGTGAAGGTTATTATGAATGCTTTTAGCATCTACTGTATGTAATTTTACTCTATATGAAACAAAATTACAATTTTTTTCTGCAGCAAAAAAAAAAGGATTTCTAGAGAAAACATTAGCTCTAAAAATATTTTTAAGATGCAGGAATATCCAACACGTTACACAACCAGCATCAGAAATTATTGCATTAGGAACAAACCTGGTTGCCTGACTGCCAGCTTCCAGGGACCAACCGTTGTTTTTGCTGTTGTTTCTGCTGTTGCACTTGTGTCTGTTGGGATACAACTGGCTTTGTGCTACCTTCTTTACTGAATGTGGTGAAGTTCTGAGCAGTTGCTGTAGACAAGGTCTGTTTCAACTCTTGTATCTCTTGCCTTTGAGAGCGGCAGATAGCTGTCAATTTTTCATACTTTAATGTGATTTCTGCTTTTTCTAAGCGCACCTGCTCCAGCTCTTCTTTCAATCTATCCACTTCTACTTGTAAATTTTCTTTGCCAAACACAGTAGTTCCAGTGGTGGACTTATGGTTATCAAAATCTGCAACAAATGCATTGAATGAATCATCGTGAAATGGCCCACCAAATTCTGAAGCTGACGCCTTCACTGGAGATACACCAGAGTCAGTTGTGTTTTCATCCCCGTGGTCAGTATCTTCAGAGCTAAGCCTCATCTGGTGTATATCTGAATTCATTTCATCATATCCCTGCTGAATTGCAGGTTGTGGTGACCCATGAACCTTCTTCATGAAGTTTGACATACCGCTTTTCAAAAGATGTCCAGTTCTGGACTGATTTTCCTTTGGCGAACTTGAAATGCCTTGTCTTGGATGAGTTTCAGGGCTGTGTGACCTCTGCTTGAATACACTTTCACTCCCGGGATCCTTATCAAACACAGGGCCCTTGTCATCCACAGGCACAGATTCCTGTGCATACTGACTTGACCAAAATGCTCCTAAAGAGCTCCCACTACTAACACCTCCTTGCACTGCCTTTGAATCTGGTTGTAATTTAGGTGGTGACTGACGATCTTGATCTTTTGATGTAGGTGGAAGTGGTGGTGTTCTAGATGGGATTAGAGGAGCTCGCCTTGTTGGCACAGGATTACCTACAAAATGAAATTCCAATTTGTCTGCATCAAAATAAAATAAACAGCTACATGCCCACTCATGCTTCTTCATTTGTCATACATGAGTATAGACTCTAGAGAAACTCAAAACTATTTCACAGTCATCTTACCGTGATCTTGGGTGTCCATAGGAGGAGCATGTACCTCAGAACTAGCCATAGATAATGGTCTATCTGGACTTGATTTACGCAACTCAACTGGTAGAAGTTCATTTACACGACGCCATATCTGCATGCCAGATAATACAAGGTTGGGTTCAGTAAAGAGGAAATTAATGCAAAGGCATGCAGATATGACTCGATGGCTTAGACAGATATGACTCGATGGCTAAGACACTTAAAATGCACGCTAGTGATCATTTAGAGCTACCCATGGAGACAGAATACTCTAGGACTAACCTAGTTTCAGTGAGATGAGGGGGCCAATCAAGCAAAGCCCTTGCCTGCATGATATCGGGTCTGGCTTCTGGAGTAGCTGTGAGCATGTCCTTGATCAATTCAACCAATGAAGAACTGTATCTTGGCAACTCAGGAATGCGGTAGTTCCCATTCAATATTTGTAGTTTTGATTCACCATCGAAAGCAGACTTTAGATAGGCCATCCTGTAAAGTAGGCACCCAAGAGCCTGTAGAAAGAAAAGAAAGAAATAAATTAATAATTCACAGACAAAGTCAACAAGTTATCAAGACATTCCTATCTACATATTGAAGGAAACACAACAAACAAGCATGCATAATGCAACACCCTAATAGTGGAGCAACTTACCCAAATATCAACCTTTTCACTTATTAGCTCCCTTCTGTAAAGATCCCACATCTGCAAAGAAAGCATTTGCAATATAAGGCCTACTTTAAAATCTAAAAGGAATTAGCCTATAAAACTCTCCAAGTACTTCAATAGCAAAAACCCAAACACAAGACCACAGATATAGAAAAGCAGACTAGCCATGGAACTACTGAAGAACTTGCTTCATTGCTAGAGTTCCAGCACTGTTCTTGCCACTATAAACATAAGAGTTAATAGGTAGCGATGCAAATAGATAAAAGCCTTCCAAGAGACGCATCTGAGAAAAATGATTTCTCGCCTTTTTTTATGGTTGGTTCAAACGACTTTCAAATATTAACAAAAGCAAGATATGCAGAGGACCAGTTAACAGGATTGAGAAATTAACCTCTGGTGCTCTGTAAGCTGGAGTTGTGTGTTTTCTAATGATATCCTCTTCAATTCCCATCTCCTCGGGCCTCTCAAATCGCTTGTGATTTGTGGATGTGCTACCAAAATCACATAACTTCCATACACCATCAGCACCCATTAAAACATTTTCAGCTTTCAGATCCCTGCATAAAACATCGATGTCATGAACAGGCCTTATAGATGCAAGACTAAGAGGGGATTTACTCCGGTGATTACAATAAAGATATAAACTAAACCTTATAAAACAATACGAAAACGCTCGTTACAACAACGTAAGTAAAGCTTTGAACAGAACTAACCTCAAAGTAATGTACGTAATATATTTGAAGATAAATTATATTAGAAAAAAAAGGTCAATTAAAAGTGATTATCGGCTATTTTCAGAAAAATATAAACGAACAAATATTTTCCTCGTTTTCAAATTTGATTAATCCTCAGAATAGCTCAATAGAATCCACTGGAGTACAACAACAACCAGATTAATCATATTTAATTCCATCCGCAAAATGGAAAGCAACAATATCACACAGCTCGATTCAAAACCAGAACTCCTCCGAGACATCTGAAACCCTATCACTGCCTAGAGTCACTCTAAAGAATGCTCATATGTGATGTTCAAAACTAGATCAGCCTGATTCAGAGACCAAATATCCTCTAAGAGATCCATTTACATTTTGGATCCAAAATTAAATTGACCAGCTTCAAAGACTAGAAGTCATCCAAAGGATCTGAAATTTGCTAAAACATCGAAAAACGGAGTAAATCTTGTTGAAGAAAGGGCGATCACAGAGAGGTCAAGTGGTCAAACCAAAGCATTCTCGGTGTTCAGACACGGGTTCAAAGGAATGCTACCGCGTTAATATAGCCAACAGAGTTAATTACTGCATCTGAGATAGGCTCGTGGCATCGAAAAGCAGAAGGTAAAACTGGGACCCAAAGGCTATTTACCAACCAAATAAGTCAGATTGTGGATCAACCATGCTACATACAGAAACGGAGTTGGGATTTCCAGGCATTGGATCCAATACAATGTTTCATTCGAAAATGATGTTACTCCATGGGAATTGAACATGAGACGGGAAGATGGATAGAGCAAACCAAACAAAACAACACAAAAGGGATCGATCGAGTCAATTTTAAAACCAAGAATGGAAAAGTCACCTGGTGAGATCGGAAGAGCACTGAGATCTATATATCTAAATATGAATCTGGTGGTGGTTCCAGCAGCAGCTTCAAATGGTGAGCAATCGGAAGGAAAATGACTAGGACATCAGATCAGAAATGGGAATGGAGGAAAATGGGGTTTGACGAGAAAGGTATTTGTTGCAGTGGATTTGTTCAAAGTTGGCTTTTTAGAGGCATCCATTCATCCCTATCTTTTCTTTTCCAAATTATTAAGAAAAGAAAAACAGAAAAGATTTATCAATTAATAAAGGTAAAAGAAAAACAAAAAAAGGTAAAGGAGGCCTTGAAACTTGGGGATACGTTATTATCAATTAATAAAGGTAAAAGAAAAACAAAAAAAGGTAAAGGAGGCCTTGAAACTAGGGATACCTCATAATCAAAAGTAGTGGTTTACTGCTTAAATTAGAAATTTAAAAACAGGTGGAAAGTAGGTATTAGATGGAGAGGCAATCTCCATCAACCATGAACGGTGAAATAAGGTGGTGGGACCCTCTCCATCAACCATGAATGGTGAAATCGAAAAGATGGTGGGTGGTCTACTTAGAGTTAGTTACAATCCATTCCATGGTTGCCATGAAGACAAGGTAATGAGTGCAATCTCTCCATGGATTTTAATAGAAAGAGGAAGGGTTATTGGTTGTCTCTTGGAGTTAAATTGTGCAAAGGCGGAGGCAAAGATTACCATGGTAGGAATTTTTATTTTTTTTGGTTGTTAATGAGAGATTTTAAAATAAGAATGAACTGTTTGTTGTCAATGAATATATGGAATATATGATTTTTCAAATGTCACTAAGAAGGAAAGGGTTGTTATCAATAAATATATGATTTTGTTCTTAATGAGAGATTTTAAAATATTGTTCAGAAGGAATCGATTCTAAAATGTCATTGAGAAGGAATTGTTTGTTGGTAATGAATATATGGAATATATGATTTTTCAATGTTGTTTACATCATGTTTTGCATCATTAGTTATGAGTAATTTTATTGAATATTTGATGTCTATAAATTATCAAACTCTATCAATAGATTTGGAAAAGAAGATATACAAAAGAGGATAGGAGTACCTAAAGCAATTTTTAAAAAAGAGAAGTAAGTAAATATGATTACCTAAAGCAACTTTAAAAAGAAAGAAGTAAGTGAATAGGAGTACTTAAAGCACTTTATAAAAGAGAGAAGTAAGTAGTTGAAGAAGGCACTAGAAAAAGATGAGAGATACAAAGATACATGATTGGGCTCGATTGAAGCCCATGTAAGGAAATATATGAAGAGTGATCTCTCTTAACATTTGAGGTCGAAAAAAGTGAGTAGTGTGCTATAGTGAATGTGTACTCTAAGAAAACCATGAGCTCTACACTATAGAAGAAATC
>CBVK0100818789.1:0-10279 GCA_900067695.1 Picea abies
CATATCTCAGTTCTCTTCCAGTTCATTTTAGATGAACCATTCAACATCCAAATTGACAGTTTTTCAGGCAATTCTTCATTGAGGTTCAACTCAGGAGTTTTAGTATGAAGAATTGGATATAATACTAGTTTATTCTTCATTGATGGTATTATTGATTGGACTTGTGATTGAGGGGGGGAATGTTAGCCTATGGCTTACCTTACCAATCACTAAGTATAATTGTCACCTATATTTGTATCATTCATTTAGGATATTAGTAATATATCCTCAAGTGATGACTAATGAGTTAGTTGAGATTGCCTAGCCTAGTCATCATGCATGACTTTGGGATCTAGAGAAAAAATCTCTATGAGGTGGCATCGCCCATTGTATTATAAATACGTACCATTGGTTTGAATACAATGAGGGTTGGCTAGTGAGCCTTCCTTCATCTTGTTTTTATTATGCATATTTTATCAGAGAAGTATCAACACTTATATTATTCGGTGAGTTTGTCAAGTTCGCAGGTCTGCGAACTCACAGACCCATTCATATCACATTTCCAATGTCTGTGAACCCATAATGTTTCTAATTCTGATGCCTACACTTTACACCCACCATTCCTTTTCCACAACCTACAGACTTACTCCCCCTATTAAAGCACTTATTAAGGTTTGGACTCCACAAGGGCACATACCCTTTATTGTCTCAACCAATTATACGTCAGCACATGTTCCCATCGTACACATAATCTTTCTCCCTTATCCATTTTAATACAAAATGTCGAACTATGAATAGTCTATACCTATATAGGATATTTCTATCCTGAACTGAACCGCATCAGGCCATAATTTCAGTCCTGATATCCATGAACTGTATGGAACAAGCTTTGCATATTTGCGAGGATATACATAATTCCAACAACATATATATATATATATATATATATATATATATATATATGTATGTATGTATATATACACACATATATATATATATATATATATATATATGTATGTATGTATATATACACACAAGTAAGGGTCGTATAGACACCATATTTACACAAACTCTATGCATGCCCCTAACTGTACCATTCTAGATAGTTCTCACAATGTTATATGTGCAAGTATAATTCTAGAGGTCATTACCATAGCAGAAACACATGATTGCCAGCTCCTTTGATATAAATATGACGTTGACACCATATACATAAAATGTATAGATCTAGGTAACTCTAACAGGGTATTCTCTCAAGCATAGTTACAATTGCAATTATCACTATTTGTAACGTATAATCATCACATTTTCACAAGGATAGTTACAATTGCAATTATTTCTATTTTTAATGTATAATCATCACATCTGCACAATCCTCGTGGTACTCTTAGCTCAGGTTGGGTTTCAGGTCTTCTATGCTCTAGCTCGGAACCCTTGTACATGTTATTTGATCCTTCTATTACACACAATCGTGCATTCCTTTTAGTATCTCCCTTCCTCAGAGGCCTTACCCTCCTCTCGTTCTCCCCCTCTATACATATCCCAGTCGCACGCATGACTTAGGAAAGTTCTCAAAACACCCTTCAATTTATTCTATCATAAAGAAACTCGTGGGTCAATCTTTGGGACCCGTGGTGATCTTTCCTACTGTCCTCTAGCTGACCAATTCTTATCTCTTCTGATGACCCTCCATACTTATCTTTATTGGGGTGGTTGGTTGTTAAACTACCAACCTCCCTCATTAACTTATTTATCTTGAAAACGGGGCAAAAGAAAGTAATATGAATAAGGCTTGAGGTCATTTAATTTATTAGGGCCTCCTCTCATTCCACAGTGATATCATGGCTTGTACTTTAAGGCTTCACCCATCAGCCAACTATCGGCGTTTACAATTAAACAATAATATATTTACAATATTTTCAAGCCATTGCATGGAAATCATAATTTATGATTAATTACACGCTGGGGGAAATAGGGGTGTTACAATCGCCTCCCCCTTAAAGGAATATTGTCATTAGTGTTCTTCCCAGCAACACCTACCATGACTTCATCTTTCAGTTGCTTCAAAATCATTTTCCTTTTCTTGTTCTGTTCTTTTCCAAGACTCTTGGCAGTTAGCACATCCCTACAAAAATTCCAAACATCAAGAATCTCAATCCATAATTACATGCATAAACATTTTATTAATGTCCATAAATCAAGAGGGAATTTACAATCAGCATAATACTTATTTGTGTAGTTTATGGATTTGCATCCATATGGTTGTCTCATTAACTTGGCTCATTGTTTTCCTTGACATATCAATTGTGTGCATGATCAAAATCAACATATTACAAAAATTGTTGGAGTATCCTCTTCTTTGTGGTCACTCACCCTCGAGGCCTAGGCTCAAGCATCCCCTTCTCTACTATGCAATTCCTCGGGTGATCCATCTTGCCTTTTTAGGGATTTCTTGCACAAGAGGAATTTTGAATACCTCCTTGAGTCTTACAACTAAGGCTTTCCTCACGCTTGCTATGTCAAAAGTGTCCCTTCGACCTGTATCACCCCAACATATAATTTTATGGGGATCGTGGCTTATCACAGGGTTATAATGTCACAACAATAGTTTATTTTCCATTCTTTCCAGCTTTGAACGCCATCATCTGTCTTCCCCGGACAGATATTTTTCCTCTCACATGTATCACATACATATAGAAATTTGTGAGTTTCTTTCATTATTTCCATCGAAATTATTTCAACCTTTTCATCCACAGATTTCAAGTTCTACATTTCTATTTTTCATATTTGTTCCATATAGGAACCAAATTCCACAAGAATGAGATTTATTTCTCATGGTATTTTGGCTCTTTCATAACCAATAGGCATTGGTCTTCCTTATGGGATTACAGCACAGCCTCGTCCAAGACCTTTCTTCTTGAAATTTCCTCTTCAACCAGCCAACAAATTTTTAGTTCGCATGCACATTGTATTTTCATTGCACACTTGTAGTGGTTCATAAACAATTCCAGAGTTGTTCATACCAACAATAAGGTTCATTTACTCAAAAAGGAAATAACATTCCTTACACATGCATTACCTTAGCATACCAAGCCTTTCAAAACGAAATCAAACATCAAAATGAATCTAATCAAAATGCCAATATCCATGGTCACATTCATACACAAGGAACTCTTTCATTGATTTTCAGGTTATTACCTTTCATATTAGGCACTTTGCCTTGGTGGGTTGGAACTCAGCCACCCCTTTACCACATGGTTCTTTCTACACATTTATTTATTTATTTATTTTTTACAACAGGACTGTGTTTTCCTACTTCAGTTGATCATGACCTCAAATCATCATACATGAATCTAAAAGTCTCACATGAATGCATTCAAGCATTCTTTCTTCATTGGTAACCAGGGTGCCAACACCCATGGCCACCCAATTTCTCTATTTACCATGCTACAACTTTGATAGAGTATTGGAAGGTCCTATTTCCATAATGGGTAGTCCATTATCATCCCTCTCATGCAAACATGCATTTCCTTAATGCATTACATCATTGTGTTATCTTTGAGCACTTTTGTTCCCAATCACTCCTTGATTGGGAAATGTACTCATGACGTATATTTGTTCATGCATTTTTCCAAGGATTTCAATCATCTTTGGTTGTCATAGGTTCACACCTTCATCATGCAAGTTCTTCTTCCTGACTCATACCCTACTTGGGTATCAATTGCATAGAACATCCATTCAGATCACATGCATGTCATCAAAACATAGACTATTTTATAAGGGATTATTACCTAGATCCCTTTTACCTCTCATGTCACATGGGCATGAAATATTTATTCCTGCTCCGGTTGCCATCACCTTCTTTGATATTACCTCCTCAATGGTGCTTCTTGGGAACTTCTAAAATCTCTCACAATTTTCTTTTTATCAACAGCCTTCTTGCATTCACTTATTTCTGAGGCTGTTCACTATTGGCACTTGTCCTTCCCTAACAATTATAATATTTTCTACATGTGACATACATCACCACATTCACATTTTACATTAGTTTTCATGTAAATTCAAATGCATGTACCATAGCATTTATTTCAGTAAAACAATTTCATATATGCCTTAGCATATCTATATGCACTCCATCACATTATCCCCAATGTTTTCATGAGTGTAACCACAATCAAATTTCAGCTGCATCTCTCAACATTCTCAATGCTCATGCAAAAATATCTACATTCATCAGCATATCAATTTCTCATCCCAAAGAAACATAATAGACAACAAGAAAGGACTTAAGGGATTCTCCCATCAAGGAAATTTCAACCTAGCTGAATTAATTTCAAGGCCTCATTTCCTTCACACATTATAGCTTAACCAAGATCATTCATTTAAACACATCCAGTATTGTATCTTCCAGTTACTAGCTATAGTTATTTTCACAGTTATCCATTTTCAGCATACAACTTTGTCTTATTATTCAGATTTTCATAGTGAGAGAAGTACTAATCACTTTCTCCTTCTTTTCTTTTAGAATTTGTCCCTCCTGGGATCTTCTTGTTCTATCTCTTGAGCAGTCTTAGTCATGTTCACCTTGACCTTCTTGGATGTCTTGGTACTCATGCATGATATTTTAAAATGTAATCCAAGATTATTATATAAATAGGTTTTGTATCCTATTTCTCAATTCTCATCACTCATTAAGGTTATAGCTCTGCTCTGCTAGCAAAGTTATTTACACAGTTCCTCCACAAAAACTTCTTCAACCTACAAATCTCTTGTTGCATATCCAAACGGTCTGACATGACCTCGATTTGTTATTTAGCCTCAGCTTTTTCATCTCATATTCTTACCTGATATTCCATGAGGAATTATCAACATGCATCTTTAATATGCATTTATATTGTGCACTCACACATGCACATGTATTCCATCAAATTGCATTCGGTGTACTATAATCATATGCCTTAGCATGCGGTGTGGGTGTCCTCCATAGGAACACTTTATTGTTTCATTTCCTTATCTATTGGAAATTAATTGCTTGAAAACCAACATTTAGTATTTCCTTCTTAATGTTCTTAAGTCTAGAAATATATTCATGTACATCACCTCCTTTAGTCAATTTCTGTTGAAGCAACTTTAATTGAAGATCAACTTTCTAAATTAATAATCATTTAGAAATGTATTCATGACATCTATGTGTTCATGCATTATTACAAGGATTTCAATCATCCTTGGCTATTAGATGTTCACACATCCATCATGTTGGTTCTTCTCCCTGAATCATACCCTACTTGGGTATCAATGGCATACAACATCCATTCATATCACATGAATGCCATAAAAACATAGACTATTTAGAAGGGATTATTACCCAAACCCCTTTCACCTCTCATGCCACATGGGCACAAAATATTTATACATGTTTTGGTTGTCAGCACTATCTTTGATGTTACCTCTTTAGTGGTGCTCCCTAGGGACTTCTAAAACTCCTTTCACAATTTTCTTTTTTTTAGCAGCCTTCTTGTGTTCAATTCTGTCTGAGGTTGTTCACTATTGGCAATTGTTCTTCCTTAACAGTTCCAATCTTTTCTACACATAACATACATCACCACATTCACATTTTTAATTAAATGTCATGTAAAATAAAATGCATGTACCATAGCATTTATTTTAGTAAACAAATTTCATATATTCCTTAGCATATCTATATGCGCTCCATCACATTGTTCCCGATGTTTTCATGAGTGCAACCACAATCCAATTTCAGTTGCATTTCTCAACATTCTCATGACAAAATATCTACATTCATCATCATATCCTTTTATGATTCTAGAGAAACATAATAGAGAACGAGAAAGGAGTTAAGGGTTTCTCCCAGCAGGAAAGTTTCAGCCTAGATGAATTAATTTTAAGGCCCCATTTCCTTCACACACTATATCTTAACCAAGATCATTAATTTAAACACATTTATTATTGTATCTTTTAGTTACTAGTTGTACTTATTTTTCACAGTTGTCCTTTTTAAGCATACAAATTTGTCTTAATGTTCAGAGTTTCATAGTGAGAGAGGTATTAATCACTTTCTCCTTATTTTCTTTTATAATTTATCCCTCATAGGATGTAGTTTTTCTATCTCTTGATCAATATTAGTCATGTTCAACTTGACCTTCTTGGATGGTTCAACATGCTACATCAGTAAGTTTCTTGTTCACAATGAATTGTGACCTTGTGCACTCCACAAATTTCCCAACTAGAGATCAGTCCTCCTTCATCTACATTTATTAGTACTCATGCATGATATTTTAAAATGTAATCCATAATTATTATATAAATAGGTTTTTCATCTCATTGTCCAATTCTCATAAGTCATCATATATTTGTTCTCCTAGCAAATTTCTTTACACAATTTCCCAACATGAACCTCTTTGACATGAAAATAGCTTGTTTCATATCCAAACAATCTTACTTGACCTCAATTATTGAGTTATCCTAAGATTTTTCATCCCATATTCTTACCTAATATTCCATGAGGAATTATCAGCATGCATATTTATTATCCATTTAGATTGTTCACTCACACATGCACGTTTATTCCATCAATTTGTATTCATTGTACTTTAATTATATGCCTTAGCACACGGTGTGGTTGTCCACCATAGGAAAACTTTATTGTTTTGGTTCCTTATCTATTGGAAATTAATTGGTTCATAATTTTCCACAACCATTCATATACAGTCTTTAAAAGCATAATCATGTTTCATTTTATAATGGAAATAGAGAATCCCTTCTCATTCACCTTTCCATCGTTGTATACTATATTTTCCTGAGGAAAAATGGAAACACATCCCCTCAATATATTATTTAAGCAAGACAAATAAGACCCTTCCATTATAGGGTCAACCATGCATTCATTGCATTATTTAGATCTGGGAAGTACAAATCCTGCCTCACATTTCACTTATTCTGACATTCATATCATACCTTTAAGCATGTATATGTACATTTACATATATGTAGGTGCATCACTTGCACATTTTTACCTCATTCATTCCTATTTATTGGGTCTTATTATCATTCTTATTTAAAGATAATTTATATCCATCCTGATTATGAGTCTCACAAACCTATTAATTTCTTCCTTCATACTAGGAAACCTTATAATGCATTCCATTCATGCACTCAAGCATCCATTTACATCTATGGATGTTCAACATACAAGCTCATTATTGCACCTTTTTCCATGTCATTCTTACACATGGGAATTTCAGACTTCCATATCCTTCCTCCCAGATATCTTATGGACATTTTTATGATTAGTCTCATAAGAATACTTAACACCATGTTTCCCTCTTTATTGAAATTTTACAGTCATTCACATGGAAAGTCTCGCAGACATATTTGTAACTATCTTTGCCTTTTCATATGACAACAACCAACAAGATAACACACTTGCCTAAACTGCAATAGAAGTATGAAATGACCCAGAAACACAATCTGGGAAATTTCAACAGTACCCCAGGGAACATGTCAACTTATAAAGCTTCTCTTCATGCCTTGGACCATTCTTGGTCAACAAACCTTTTTATCAAGGGAATCATTTTTCCAAATTCCCTCTCACTAAAACTTATGCACACCAAGCCATATTCTTATGGCTACCATCCACCTATGGATGTCAGTCTGACCCATTGGTCGTCCAAAAATTCCCCAACACTTCCTTTACTCCATTCGGAATCAACAATTCAGTAACCCTTCTACTGTATTCTCATAGGGTAATATGTAATCAAATTGTATCATCAACATTTTACTTAAGTTGTTATACTCATATCATCATTAACCATATGATCCATGTCATCACCATATTTTACATCCAATAAAGGACTATAATAATCCTATATGCATGTTATGTGTGTGCTCAATCTTTTCCATATGCATTATGGCATATCCTCGTTCCCTAAGTATTTTACCCATGCTTACAATGCAAATGTATTCTAGTTGTCTTTCATTTGTATTTGTATGCATAGACATGTCCTTAGATTAATAGGTATACACATTTTCTTATTATAGTTGTGACCATCATAAACTTTCTCATGTGTTGATATCTCTTTACCTATCCCAAGAGGTCTAGCAATAGTCCACGTGACTCCTTTTCATAACCAGTAGGCATTGGTCTTCCTTATGGGCTTACAGCACAACCCTGTCCAAGACATTTCTTCTTGCAATTCCTCTTCAATCAGCCAACAAATTTTTAGTTCTCATGCACATTATATTTTCATTGCACACTTGTAGTGGTTCACAAACAATTTCAGATTTGTTCATACTAACAATAAAGTTCATTTACTCAAAAAGGAAATATCATTCCTTACACATGCATTACCTTAGCATACCAAGCCTTTCAAAATGAAATCAAACATCAAAATGAATCTAATCAATGTTCCAATATCCATTGTTACATTCACACACAAGGCACTTTTGCATTGATTTTCAGATTATTACCTTTCATATTAGGCACTTTTCATTGGTGGGTTGGAACTCAACCACCCCTTTACTGCATGGTTCTTTCTACACATTTATTTTTTTAATTTTTTTATAGCATGATTTTGTTTTCCTACTTCAGTTGATCATGACCTCAAATCAGCATACATGAATCTAAAAATCTCACATGAATGCATTCAAGCATTCTTTCTTCATTAGTAAGCAAATGACAACACCCATGGCCACCCAATTTTTCTCTTTACCATGCTACAACTTTGATATAGTATTGGAAGGTCATCCTTCCATAATGGGTAGTCCATTACCTTCCCTCTCATGCAAACATGCATTTCCTTAATGCATTACATTATCATGTTATCTATGAACACTTTTGTTCCCAATCACTCCTTGATTGGGAAATGTGTTCATGCATTTTTCCAAGGATTTCAATCATCCTCAGTTGTCAAAGGTTCACACCTCCATCATGTAGGTTCTTCTTCCTGCCTCATACCCTACTTGGGTATCAATGAAATACATCAGCCATTCAAATCACATGTATGCCATCAAAACACAACTATTTTAGAAGGGGTTATTACCCAAATCCCTTTTACCTCTCATGTCAAATGGGCATGAAATATTTATACCTGCTCTGGATTCCAACACCTTCTCTCATATTACATCTTCAGTGGTGCTTCTTGGGAAATTCTAAAATCTCTTTCGCAGTTTTCTTTTTATCAACAACCTTCTTGAATTCATTTATGTCTGAGGTTGTTCACTATTGGCAGTTGTCCTTCCCTAATAGTTCCAATCTTTTCTACAAGTGGCATACATCACCACATTCACAGTTTACATTAGTTATCATGTAAAATCAAATTCATGTACCATAGCATTTATTTCAGTAAAACATTTTCATGTATGCCTTAGCATATCTATATGCACTCCACCACATTGTCCTTGATGTTTTCATGAGTGTAACCACAATCAAATTTCAACTGTATCTCTCAACATTCTCATGCAAAAATATCTACATTCATCAGCATATCAGTTTCTCATCCCAGAGAAACATAATAGACAACAAGAAACGACTTAAGGTATTCTCCCATCAGGGAACTTTTAGCCTAGCTGAATTAATTTCAAGGACTCATTGCCTTCATACACTATAGCTTAACCAAAATCATTCATTTAAACACATTCAGTATTGTATCTTTCATTTACTAATTGTACTTATTTTCATAGTTTTCCTTTTTATGCATACAACTCTCTCTTATTATTCATAGTTTCATATTGAGAGAAATATTAATGACTTTCTCCTTCTTTGCTTTTACAATTTATCCCTCCTAGGATATGCATGTTCTATATCTTGAGTAGTCTTAGTCATGTTCACCTTGGCCTTCTTGGATAATTCACCATGCTACATTAGCAAGTTTCTTGTTCATAATGAATCATGAACTTGTACATTCTGCACATTTTCCACCCAGATATCAGATCGGTCCTCATTCGTCTGCATCTCTTGGTACTCATGCATGATATTTTAAAATGTAATACAGGATTCTTATATAAATATTTTTTGCATCCCATTGTTCAATTCTTAGCACTCATTAAGGTTATAGCTTTGTTCTCTTGACATGGTCATTTACACAATTCCTCCACAGAAACATCTTCAACCTGCAACTCTCTTGTTGCATATCCAAACGGTCTTACATGACCTCAATTTTTTAGTTCGCCTCAGATTTGTCATCTCAGATTCTTACCTAATATTCCATGAGGAATTATCAATATGCATTTATATTTTGCACTCACACATGCACATTTATTCCATCAATTTGCATTCATTGTA
>CBVK0100818790.1:0-25532 GCA_900067695.1 Picea abies
ATAGGAACACTTTATTGTTTCATTTCCTTATCTATTGGAAATTAATTGGTTCATGATTGTTCACAAACATTCATATGCAGTCTCATGTTTTCTTTTATAATGGAAACAGAGCATCCCTGCTCATTTACCTTTTCATCAATGTATACTAGGTTTTCCTGAGGAAAAAAGGAACACATCCCCCTCAAGCTATTATTTCAACAAGAAAAATAAGACCCTTTCATTGTAGGTTCATACATGCATTCATGGCATTATTTAGATATGGAAAGTAAAAATATTGCCTCACAATTCACTTATTTTGACATTCATATCATACCTTTAAGCATGTATATGTACATGTGCATATATGTAGGTGCATCACTTGCACCTTTTTACCTCATTCATTCCTTTTTATCGGTTCTTATGATCATTATTCTTTAAAGATAATTTACAGCCATCCTCATGGAAAGTCTCACAAATCTATTCATTTCTTCCTTCATACTAGGAAACCCTAGAATGCATTCCATTCATGCACTCAAGCATCCATTTACATCTATGGATGTTCAGCATGAAAGCTCACTATTGCAACTTTTTCCATGTCATTGTTACACATGGGTATTTCAAACTTCCATATCCTTCCTCCAGGATATCTTATGACCATTCTTATGACCAACCTAGTAGGAATACTCAACACCATTTTTCCCTCTATGTTGACAGTTTACAGTCATTCACATGATATTCACATGGAAAGTCTCATAGACATATTCATAAATATGTTTCCCTTTTCATATGACAACAACCAGCAAGATAAAACTCTTGCCTAAACTCCTATAGAAGTATGCAACGACCCAGAAATACAATATGGGAAATTTCAACAGTGCCCCAGGAAACATGTCAACTTATCAAGCTTTTCTTCATGCCTAGTGTCATTCTTTATCAATAGACATTTTTATCAAGGGAATCCTTTTTCCATATTCCCTCTTACTACAACTTATGCACACCAAGCCATATTCATATGGCTACCATCTACCTCTGGATGTCAGGATGACCCATTGGTCATCTAGAAATGCCCCAACACTTCCTTTACTCCATTCGAAATCAGCAATTCATTAACCCTTCTACTTTATTCTCATAGGGTAATATACAATCAATATCATCAACATTTTACTTAAATTGTTATACTCAAATCATCATTAACCATATGATCCATGGAATCACCATATTTTACATCCAATAACAGACTATAATAATCCTATATGCATGTTATATGCATGTTCAATATTCTCCATATGCATTCAGGCATATCCTAGTGTTGCAAGTATTTTACCCATGCTTACAGTGTAGATGTATTCCGGTTGTCTTCCATTTGAATTCGCATGCAAAAACATGTCCTTATATTAATAGGTATACACATTCTCTTATTATAGCCGTGAGGATCATAAACTTGATCATGTGTTCATATCTCCTTACCTCTCCCAGGAGGTATAACAACAGTCCACAAGACTCATTTTTAACTGCTTAACTGGGATATTCTCCAACAACCATTTTCATCATTCACTATAGGTCAAATAAAATTGACCTTACACATTTTCCATTAGTCATTTGATCGTGAGGGATCATACACATATACATGGTTTATTTTTTTATCAAAGCAGTAATTATTACTGCTACAAATTCTATCAATTCATACCAAATTCCTTTAAGCACAAGGAATTTTCCATAAGGGTCTTAACCCTTATATAATCATCCATCTTAATTACAATATACTATGCCTTACCTAGTAGATAGACATTATTATACTTAAAAAAACAACCCATCTCATGTCCCTTGTTTGGACTTAGGCAGCTTCATAGCATAATTTTTTCCACCTCTACCATTTTCATTTAGGTTTTACCAATAATACCTATCATCATATTCCTTCTCTTGTACGATTAGTCATCACTTTAATGCAAGGAAAATATAATTCCCCCTTGTTGTAATTTAGCCAGGGTTTTCAAGTTACAATTTCAATCTCCAGTCCTTCTCCTCGGGAAGTTAATGCAGATAATAAACAATATTTTAAAGGTAGAACACCTTTCAATAGGCTCATCTAAATCTCAATATACCAGTCCTATGACTGATCTCCATCCCATCCAAGCCTAGTGTTGTAGCCTTCTCTGACACATAGGGTAGCGTAGAATTCCCTTCCCCTTAAAAATTTTCTAACAACAATTTTATTCAACTATTTCGTGAGCCCAAGTAGGCCAAGTGTTGTTTCATGCTCTGATACCACTTTGTAACAGACCCAACCCCTAAGTACCTTTTTAAGGGATGGGGTATTAAATTTTCTCTTCTATTAACAACCTTAAATATTCTCTATCATATCTCCATCCTCTTTTGTTCATCAAGAGATTTCCAAGGTTGATAATTTCACTCAGAACTGAGCTATGGAATGAAATCTATGACCTCATGAAGTTCTTGGGTTTACATAGACAACATATTTTTTACTGTCACGTGGCATTACATGAAATTTCATTGTTCATTCCAACTAACGTGGAAACACTTGGATCTTGACATGGCACCAACCTAACCTGCCACAGTGGAACCCCACTCAGCTCGTCATCTTGTTAGTAATGGACATTTGTCATCCAAATGGAATCCTAGCCACCTTGCTGGAAATCTGCATCATTCACCATACATTTTTCCTTTCTGTGACCCATATATTATACCATTCTTAAGAATCTTACTATATTCACGGACCTGCGATTGGCGGTCTACGGAATCATGGTCTATATTCATAATTTACATGAACCTGCCACCAACACTTAACTTATTTTTCATTTGCGGAATCACTGACACATAACTCTCTGCCTACCCTTGATAAGTCCTTCTGAGAAGTGTCAACACTTAAACACTTTTCTACCTATGTGGACTCGCAGACATACAATTATGTACCTCCCCTTCATAATTTTGCCCGAGAAGTCTCAACACTTAACCACTTTTCCATCTATGCAGACTCATAGACTAGTGGACTCGTGTACATACAATTATGTACATCCCCTCCACAATTCCATACAAGAAGTCTCAACACTTATATTGTTCGGTGATTTTATCGGGTTCTTAGGTTGGTGGACTCGCGGACCCATTCATAACACCTTTCCAATCTCTATGAACCTGTCATGCTTCTAATTTTGATGCCTACACTTTACACCCGCCATTCCTTTTCCACAACCTACAGACTTACTCCCCCTATTAAAGCACTTATTAATGTTTGGACTCCACGATGACACATACCATCTATTGTCTCAACCAATTACAGGTTGGCACTTGTTCCCATTGTACATGTAAGCTTTCTCCCTTCTCTGTTTTAATAAAGAATGTCGAACTATGAATAGTCCATACATGTACAGGATATTTCTAGCCCGAACTGAACCACATCATGCCATAATTTCATTTTTGATATCTGTGAACTATATGGGACAAGATTTGCATATGTGCGAGGATATTCATAACTCCAACAATATGTATGTGTTCAATATGTGTGTGTGTGTGTGTGTGTACAATTAAGGGTTGTGTATACACCATATTTACACAGATTCTATGCATGCCCCTAATTGTACCATTCTATATAGTTCTTGCAGCATTATATGTGCAAGTATAATTCCAGCGGTCATTACCATGAAAGAAACACATGATTACCAGCTTCTCTAGTATAAATATGTTGTTGACTTCATATACATAAAATGTACAGATCTAGGTAACTCTAATATGGTATGCTCTCAAGAATAGTTACAATTGCAATTATCACTATTTGTAATGTATAATCATCACATATGCACAATCATGGCAACAAAATTTCAAAGATAATTACAACGATAAAAACCCATGACAACATTCACATATCACAACTTTTGTACAAGTTTAATAGTTTGTATTCTGGCTGGTAATTAACACATCAAATACCCATATTGTAAAATAAATCATCTAATCATCAAACAACATGCACGTCCCAGACTCATTCACGGGAAAATTCATCCTTAAGTTTTATTTTAGTTATACAGGGTAGAAAAATACTTATCTATTACAGTTGATAGTCGACCAACTGATTGTGGGTGTTCATCTTTACACCCAACTGTAGGCTTAGATGCATTCACTTTTAGAATCCTAGCCACCCTCATCCCAAGCCATGATACCACTAGGGAATATATCTCAAGTTATCATCTAGATTTGAAGGTCACTCTCCTTCACTCTACTCTTGGTAGATATTTTCCCTTACTCCCACCTAGCCCAGGTCTCTTCGAGGTTTATCGGATGAATTCCCAACATCAATCTCATGGCCCTCTTAGCTAAGGTCAGTTTTTGGGTATTCTATGTTCCAACTCATAACCCTTATGTGGGTTCTCTGATCCTTCTATTTCATGCACTTGTGTATTCCTTTTAACAACTCCCTTACTCATAGGCCCAACCTTCCTCCCATTCCCCACCTCTGTGTAGATCACGGTCGCACGCTTGACCTAGGCAGGTTATTGACCCATCCTTCAGTTTCTTTTGTCAGAAGGCATCTCGTGGGTCAATCCTGGGGACCCATGGTGATATTTCCTATTGTCCTCTATTTGATCGCTTCTTGTCCCTTTTGACAACCCTCCATACTTCAATTCATTCGGGTAGTTAGTTGTTCAACTACCAACCTCCCTCATTAACTTCTTTGTCTTGAAATCAAGGATAAGGGAAGTAATATGAATAAGGCTTGAGTTCCTTTAGTTTATTAGGGTCTCCTATCATTCCACTAGTGATATCATGGCTTGTACTTTAAGGCTTCACCCATCCGTCAATTTTCAGTGTTTACATTTAAACAATAATACATTTACAATATTTGCAATTCATTGCATGGCAATCATAAGTTATGATTAATTATAGGTATGGGAAATAGGGGTGTTACAGATATACATCCTTCACTTCCCAAATTCCCTATTGAAATTAAATTTCTTCTCAAATATGGAACATGTCTCACCTCTTTTGGTAATTATTGGTTTCCATTCTTTAACTTTATTTGTACCATACCCATTCCAACAATTTTACATGGTTCATCATCACCCAAATAAACTTGTCCAAAATCACCTTGAACATAATCTTGAAAATATTTCCTATGGGGTGTGACATGAAATGAATCCCATGTATTTAATATCCAAGAATCAATAATATTATCTAAATAAAGAATCAAAGCATCTTGTAACACATATCTTGCTACATTTGCTTCCTGATTTTTCAAGTGTTGTCCATCTCCTTGTTTCTTTGGAGATATGCAATATTTCTTCAGATGTCCTTTCTTCCCATAATTCCAGCACTCGATCCTTGCTAGTATGGATTTGGATCTACCCTTTCTAGAATTACCACAATTCCCTAGACTCTTTCCTCTTTCCATTTTTTTCCCCTGTTCTCCACGGTCAACACATTACCTGATATCTCACATGTGCTTTTCCATCGCATTTCCTTGCTAAAGATAACACCAACAACATCATCAAACTTTAGAGTGTTTGAACTGGAGATATAATTACTTATTTCCATGACCAAGTCGTTCTAGATTTCTAGCAATGAGCATAATATTAGAAGATCCCTAACCTCATCATCAAATTTCACTCCTACAGAACTTACCTGATTAGTAACTGTATTATATTCATTTAAAGGATCGGCAACACACCCACCTTCTGACATCTTCATATTAAATAATCACTTCATTATAAATACCTTGTTGGAGGCCAAGGGTTTTTCATATAGTTTATCGAATTCCTTCATCATATCCTATGTTGTATTTTCTTTTGAAATGTTTAAGGCCATCGACATTGCCAGGAACAGTCGTATCTTTCCTAGTGTCTTTATTTCAAGAACCTACCATTCTTCATCCTTCATACTCATTAGTTTCTTTGCTTTTCCACCCAACGGTAGGAAAAGATCATTCTGATATAGATATTCTTCCATTTTCATCTTCAATAACTAGTAGTTTTGGTCGATAAATTTCTCGACCCTAAACTTTCAATCTTCCATCTTTCTCCCACTCGAACCAGGAACCCTCTTTTCCTGTGATTTACCTTTCATTATGATACCAATTGTTTGAAAAGAGGATCACATAGAAATTAAACAAAAATAGATGCGGAAATGAAACAAAGAAGATACACAATAAAATAGAGACACATATATACATGGTTCACCCAATATGGGCTACATCCACTAGAGAAATTGTCAGTCCTTCCATTATTATTATCCAGCAAATAAAGGGATACAACCTACAACACACCCAATGTAACTTCCTCTTCTTTTCTCACAGTCTCCTCTCTCAGAATACAATATTCACTCACATACACCACCAAAATGCAATTCCCTCATATGTAAAAGAGGGTTTCCTTCTAGGGAAAAAAACCCTAACATAACTTCTACCATCATATCTGCAACAAAATGATGAACGGTTCATATTGACTATGAAATTACAATATTTTACAAGGCAATTTTCCCAAAAAATTATCTTCGGGGGAATTTCCCCCAAACCCCCATCGGGGAGGGATCCAAAATATTTTCACCACACCCCCTGGCGATAGATATGGGGTTGCAAGCACCCCGACACGCCCTTGTGAAGAAATGGGATCCAAACATGGCTGAAAAAATACCTCTAAATCAGGAAGATAATCAGGCTCCACAACCAACAATTCCTTCTTCAAAATACATAGTTTGTAATTGATTCTTGTGGACAAATATTTATACTTGTAGCTAGATGTGCAACCCATATTGATAAGTGATTCATTTGACTTTTATTTATTGTTGCTACTGCAATTGGAATTATAGACAAGTGCCTTTATATTCTCTAAGTGACTGGGTGGATTTATTCTTAATGTAAGGAAATTTATACCTTATAATTTATACTTAGGACTGGAAATAAAAGAATAGTATTCTAAGAAATGTTTTAATAATTGTAAATAAAGTTAATATGGAAAGAACCCTTTTTAAATAATTATGAGGCAAGTTTGTGTGCAGTTCAACAGTTGGGGACATGTGACATGTTGTATTGGAAATTTTCAATAGTAGACCACACCCACATCAAGCACTCCAAGTATACTAGGGTTTCAAAATTCCACAAAACCATATCAAGATCAAGTGCTTCTTTACTCTCCTAGAGTTTCTCCCAATATCTTGAAAAATTATTCAAGAACTCTAGCATTGAAGACAACAAGATAAAATGTAAATGAAGGAGAGTTAAAAAGATTGAAGTATTCTCACGTTTTTTATGGTTTAATGGAAAATTTATTCAATATTGTTTGTATCCCTATACAATTAGGTCGTGTGTGCATTCCACTTATCCTATGTTGCTTGGTTGTGAGAAAGGGAATTATATATTCTTCTCAATATTGGAAATGGCACCGTCACTAGAATCACAATAGTCCAACCTACTTGTTTGAACAATAATTGCATTAGTATTTTATGCCCCGGGACCAAATTGTCAAAATGTCCATGAATGTCTTGAGAGGTGAGTTACAACTTGTAATAATACTCTAACCATTCCTTGAATGGATGAACCATCAATTCATTGGACTCGGGGCACTAGATTATAGCTAGGGAAATCCCTCCCTTATGCTTATGTTGCCCACAAAACAATTTTTTTGAGGATCTATGAAACTAGGGTTTTTCTCAATAAGGGACAATGCAATTTATGAACAAGGGATCAATTTTGAAAAAAATTGTGTCGGGTGATTGTATCTAGTGTGTTCATGTGGGCCTTGGCCAAACACAATTGTGATAGCTAATGAAACTCAATTATGTCACTCGGTTTGAATTTTATGCCCTTAGACCAAATTGTCAAAATGTCCTTGATTGGCTTGAGGAGGTGAGTTACAACTCTCAATAAAACTCTAACCGGGCCTTGGATAGACAAACCATCAGTTACATTGGATTAGTGGAACCCTATTATAGCTATGGAAACACCTCCCCTATGATTTTTTTTCCCAGAAAATAGTTTGTTCGAGGATCTTTGAAACTAGGGTTTTGATCAGTTAGGGACAATGCAATTTTTGAACTTGGGGTCGATTTTGAAAAAAATTGTACTGGGAGATTGTGAGTGGTGTGGTCATTTGGGCCTTCACCAAACACACTTTCAAGAGCTTACGGAACTCAACTATGTCACTCGGTTTTTATTTTATGCCCCCAAACCAAATTGTCAAAATGTCCCTAAATGGATTGAAGAGGTGATTTTCAACTCACAATAAAACTGTAATCAGGCCTCAAATGGATGAACCTTCAATTGAATTAGACTCAGGGCACTATATTACAACTAGGGGTACCCCTCTCTTGTGATTCCATTTCCTGGAAAACGGTGTGTTTAAGGATCTTCGGAACTAGGATTTTGCTCACTAAGGTAGAGTGCAATTCAATTTTGAAAAACACTATGTCACGAAATTGTGGGTAGTGTGGTCACATGGGCCTTGGAAAAAACTGTTTGAGGGAGCTTATGGAACTCAATTATTCCGCTCAGTTTGGATTTCTTCTCCCTAGACCAAATTATCAAAATGTCCCTGAATGACTTGAGGAGGCGAGTTGCAACTCGCAATAAAACTATAAATGGGCCTCTGATGGATGAACCGTCAGTTGCATTGGACTTAGGACACCATATTACAGCTATTTTCACCCCTCTCATGTGATTTTGTTTCCCGAAAAATAGTTTATCCAAGGATCTCTGAAACTAGGCTTTTGCTCAATAAGGCACAGTGAAATTTATGAACTAGGGGTCGAATTTAAAAAACAATGTGTTAGGTGATTGTGGGTAGCATGATCACATGTGCCTTGGAAAAACACACTTGAAGGAGCTTATGGAACTCAATTATTCTTCTCAGTTTGTATTTTATGCCCCCAGACCAAATTGTCAAAAGTCCCTAAATGGCTTGAGGAGGCAAGTTGCAACTCGCAATAAAACTCTAATCGGGCCTCAGATGGATGAATCATCGGTTTAATTTCACTCATAACATCAGATTTTATCTAGGGGCACCCCTCCCCTATGATTATGTTTCCCGAAAAATGGTTTGTTTGAGGATATCTAAACTAGGGTTTTACTTAGTACGACACAATGCAATTTATGAACTAGGGGTCGATTTTAAAAAAAACTATGTCTGGTGATTGTGGGTAGCATGGTCACAAGGAACTTGGCCAAAAACCCTTTCAGGAGCTTATGAAACTCAATTATGTCGCTTGTCTTGTATTTTATGCCCCCAGACCAAATTGTCAAAATGTCCTTGAATGGCTTGAGGAGGCGAGTTGCAACTCCCATTAAAACTCTAACCAGACATCGGATGGATGAAATGATTGTTGAATTGGACTCCTGACACTGGATTACAGTTAGGGATACCCATCCCCTATGATTATGTATCCTATAAAATGGTTTTTTCGAGGATCTCAAGAACTAGGGTTTTGCTCAGTAAGGGATAATGCAATTTTTGAACTAGGGGTCAATTTTTAAAAACATATGGTCAAGAGAGTGTGAGTAGTATGGTCACATGGGCCTTGGAGAAACACACTTGCAGGATATTATGAAACTCAAGTATTATTATCATTTTGTTTTTTATGCCCCTAGACCATATTGTCAAAATGATCATGTATGGCTTGAGGAGGCGAGTTGCAAATTACCATAAAATTCTAATCATGCCTTTGATGGACAAATTGTCAATTGCATTGGACTCCTAACACTGGACTGCATCTAGTGGTAACCCTCCCCTATGATTTTGTTGCATAAAAAATGATTTGTTCGAGGATATTTGAAACTAGGGTTTTTCTCAGTAAGGCACAATGAAATTTCTAAACTAGGGGTCGATTTTGAAGAAAAATGTGTCGAGTGATTTCGGTAGCATGGTAACGTGGACCTTAGATAAACACACTTATGGGATCTTACAAAACTCAATTATGCAACTTAGTTTTGATTTTATGCCCCTAGATCAAATTGTCAAAATGTCCTTGAATAGCTTCTTGAGGAGGCAAGTTGCAACTCAGCATAAAACTCTAAGGGCCTCTGATATATGAACCATATGTTGCATTGGAATCCTAACATTGGATTATATCTAGGGGTTCCCCTTCCTTGGGATTCCATTTTCCAAAAAAATATGTATTCAAGGATCTCCAGAACTAGGGTTTTGCTTAGTAAGGCACGGTGTAATTTTTGAATGAGGGATCGATTTTGAAGAACATTATGTCAGAAAATTTTGGGTAGCGTGGTCACGTGGGCCTTGGCCAAACACAATTCTGGGAGTTGAAAAAACTCAATTATGAAACTGGAATTGTATTTTATTCCTCTGGACCAAATTTTTAATGTGTCCCTAAATGGCCTTAGGAGGCGAGTTGCAACTCTCCATAAAAATATAACCAAGCCTCTGATGGACAAACCATCAGTTTCACTGGACTCCTCACACCAGACTATAGCTAGGGATACCCCTCCCCTATTATTTGGTTTCCCATAAAAAAAAAATTGAGGATCTCTAGAACTAGGGTTTTGCTTAGTAAGGCACAGTGCAATTTATGAACTATGGTTTTGATCTTCAAGTCTTATTTTTCCTTTAGCCTCCATTGAAGGTGTTGTATTGACTCCATATTCCTCAGAGGAATTTGCACTTGGAGATGATTATATAACCCTTGGAGAAATGATGAACCCTTCTTTCACCTTGCACGTTGGCATTTTCACCTTGGACATTGAGCATTATTGATGATGACATCATGTGTTATGATGGTTTGATGATGGTGGGGTTGACCTACCACTAGGGAATCCATTTTGATGATGAGATGTGGCCTTTGGAGGCTCTTGCAACCTTCTAAAGAACTAGAGTTTCCTCATATAATAAATCTAGTGCTCCCTCCTTGCAAAATCACAACTCATGCTTGTGAAGAATCATCACTACGTGTATTATTATCTTCTTTTCTCATCATGGAGCTCTTATGCACACTTTTGGAGTAATATTGTGGATTTGTTTCTTATTTTGTGGATGTTTCATGAAATCAATGTTTCTTCATGCATAGTGACTTGGTCTAGTAGGTGGTATTTTCCAAGTATTTATGTTTTGTTCATGTTATTTAAGTAAATTATCTATTAAAGTGGTAATAAGTGCACGTTATCTTGTTTCCTTGGATAATTATTTCTAGAAACCCTAAGGAGGGATTAAGATTGTTTATCCCTTCCCTTGTTTGTCCATATTAGTTTTGTTGTATCATACAAGGTCAAGATTAGGTATTGTGAGTGGACACCCCCCTAACCTTGTCTTTGAGGTTTAAAGATAGGGTTTATGAGAGGATAAACTTTAGGGTTTGTTTCCTAAAAGGTTTGACCTAGGCTTACAATTGGATAATCCTAGGGTTTTTATCTTCAAGTCTTAATTTTCCTTTAGCCTCCATTGAAGGTGTTTTATTGACTCCATATGCCCATAAATTCAACACGACACAAGTGTTTCTCATTTGCAAGTGATATAAAAACCTGGTTTAGCTCTCTCTTGTTGATACTGAGAGGGGGTTTTGTAATTCTTTTCTTTAATTGTCTTCAGGGCCTACATGTACAATTCACTTTGTCATCTTCAAAAATTATTTTCTCCTCAACCATGAGGATCCACGTAACGTGCCACATACCACCGGAAAGAGAATGATGTATACTATCCATCCATGGGTGTTGTATCTTCATTTTCATTTTCCTTCATGTCCAAATAACTTCATCAATCTTCTGGTCCAAAACCCATGACTAGGGTTGACATCAATGACAACAACCAATCTTCCAACATCTCTCTCTCTAACTATTTGCATTAATTGTTTGGGGTCATCTCTAACATAGCCATTGCTGAAATAATCACATTTTCATCCATTATGGATTGTCATATTGCACTCAATTAATATAGTTTCATGTTCTTTATTCATGCAATCATTGGTGGATGGATTACAAGTCTTTTCATTTTCATTTGGCATATCTTCATTCACTTTCTTGTTGATTTAGATCCGGTATATTGTTGTTGTTGTAAACTTGTTACATGCTAAAACATTTAGTTTGATCATGGAGCTCTTATGCGCACTTTTGGAGTGATAATGTGGATGTTTTTCTTATTTTTGTCGATGTTTCATGAAACTAGGGTTTCTTCATGCATAGTGACTTGGTCTAGTAAGTGGTAAGTGGTAGTAACTAGGGTTTCTTCGTGTCTGGCAACTTCAAAAAGTTAGTTAGTGGTAATAGGGGTCATTTAGTGGTGACGATTGGTGGCCATTGTCATTAGGTCAAGATATTACAGCCACGGCTAGTGACAGACATCATTAAATCTAGATATTTGATGATGGTTAGTGACCATAGTTGTTATTTTGAGGGGTTTTTCAGTGATGAAAATTAGGGGGACTATTGCCAATTTCAGTTGCAAAAATAAGAATTGGTGATGGGCTTAAAACGGTTGTCACTAATTTTGTTTCCAAAACTCCTATGCCAAAAAGAGACCTAGGAGATGGTTTTTGAAAGAAAACCTAGGAGTGCAAGGTGAGACTTTCTCCAATGATAGTTGTATATGTTATTAATGGGGGCACTCATGAAGGCACACTCTTTTTTGCTAAGGAAAATGCACTGGTATTGGTAGGCCATGAGGATGCCATGTGGAGGAGAAAAAATGGTCTATCCATGCAAATCAAGTATATCATTCAAGACTTTGGTTAGGAAAATGTCCTATCATCAATTCTCTTTCTTCCATGGTTTCCTCTTGTTCATTTTTTCTTACCATTCAAGTTTCACCTATCTTAATCATGTGCAACCCATATGGTTTCCATGGGTTCCATTCCTATAACTTGCATGGTAATTATATGTGCATGAGACCAATAACAACATGTGGCAATATAGAGGCATTTTTTGTTGACAAGAGGAGTAACGAGTTGGATTAAAGAGGAAAACCATGGTTGATTCTTATTGAGGTTTGGAAATGGAAATTCCATGTAAACCTTATTTTTATTAATAATTATATTTAGTTAATTCAAGATTGTCATTCCAAGAACCTAGAGAGAAATTACATTTAGATTTCCCTTTCATATGTTGGAGCATTAGAGGGTATGGATTTCCTGAGGGATTGCATGGAAGATAAGGGAATTCAGGCATTGTTGTGTATGTCTATGGGGGGGAATAATGGGGGATAATTGAAGGGTTGGGTTTGTTGCTTGGAGGAATTATTTGATAGATATGGTGGAAGGTTGTAGTTTTTCTAGAATTCTTGAGTTTGTGGGTTAGGATGAGTATGATTAGAGATAAATAACTTATCATCACCCTTGTATTTTCGTAATCCTAGATTGGGGGTGGATCTCATAGTTGATTTCCTATGGTTGGGTGGAAAGGCATTAGTTTACAACTAATTTAGTAGATAATTATCATAATGAGATGAAATTGTCTTTATTTATGTGTGAATGTGTTTATGCCAATTATTTTGTGAATTGTTTTTCATGTATTTGGGAATTTTGTAATGGAATGGCTATCTTGATGGGAAATCTATTTTTTTATTATGTAAATAGAATTATATTAATTATATGTGAGTATATCTTACTATGCATGTTAGTTCCAATTAGGAAAACATGGTCAGGTTGTTGGATGCTATTGGAAGTTATTTATGTTAGATTTGATGTGTTGAGATTCTCTATTTTGTGTATGTATTTTTGTATATAATCATGAATAGTTAATTATGTTTAAGATCCAATTTATCCACATGTGATTTGTTATGTGATTCAAATTCCTAGTCATAAGCATGTGCATGAGAATTCAATTGGGCTTCCACTAGTGAGTTATAATTATGTAATGCTAATTCCGAACTTGTTTTGAATATGAATTTTCCTACACTATTGTTAGAAACCAAATTGGTTCTAGTGGGCATTCTAAATGAAGAGAAATGAAGAAATTTAGAGTCGTAATACCCCAATGACTAAGGGAGGAGGGTCTCAGTACACCATAGAGTGGTATGAGAATCCCCACTTAATAGAACTGCATGACCAATACAAGGAATGAAAATAGGATTTAGTTCCACATTAGTTGGAAAGAATTCCAACTTAATAGAACTACACTACATAACCAAAATATACATACAAATGTATTTACATTCTCAAATCTCATTAGCTAGTATCTAATCTCGACTAATATTATTTATAGCCTAATAATATTAATTGGAATATAATTCCAACTAATATTAAAAAAAAAAAGTCATTTATGATTTATTTTTGAGATAGTTGTAGCAACATTTATTCGACCAATCATTGTCACCATATGGGTTATCTCTGCTAGAATAATTGCTTGATCTCTAGGACATCTTCGAGTTGCTGGAGTAACCCAAAAAATTGTATCATCTTCAAATTGCTAGATATGGATTTTATGGTGCTATGTTGGAGGTTACATTACAGCTTCACAATCCTTGAAAACTTGAAGCACATATTGTTAGATATCCTCTAGGTATATCAAAAATCGAAAATATCACAAAACAATCTTTATTTATCTTAATTTATCTTTATCAAATAAACCTTGTATAAATGTGGAATAATATGGTAATGGAAGGTTGTTTCATTAAAGGGTGAAGAAAAAGGTAGATAAGAGGATTAATTCATAGTTAAAATGATGTCAAAATGGATACCCAATAGTAATCTTGGTTTCCTTTATGTGTTCAATTTTTGTGTTATCACAATACCTTCTTGAGTTAAACTGTTATATAGAGTGTGTTTTTCTTTGTTAAGCTTGATCACATATTCAACAAAATTATTGAGATTTGTGGGGCTCTATTTTTAAATAATACCTTTAGTCATAAAATCTAACCACTCTTGAACATCTTAATTTAAACCCCTCAAAAACAATGATTTCAAGAAGTTTATTGATCTTTTGTACTCGATATGTATGAACCTCTTCAAATTTACCTCTACTATTTATTTGTTGAGCCAAGTTACATGCTCAAGGTGAAATCCTTCTATACCCTTGAGTTGTGGACATTATTATGTATTTTTACATAACGATTATGTATACATGTGTTTTTTGTGCATCTGTGTAAAAGCATCAATGTATTTGAACACATTTGGGGGCCAACCTTTGGACCCAAATTCCATGATAGTTTCTTCATGAGATTATATTTATAGGTGGTGATTGCATAGTGAAAAGAATCTGGGTAAGATTTGTACCATATAATTTATAAATAGATAGACTACAATGAGATGTTTATTGACTTTATTACAACTACCAATATATTTTTTTAGTGTATAAAATTAGGTTTATTGCATTCTTGAGTCATCACAGTTATTTATTATTATCCTAAAGAAATATGGAACTCTCAAGCTATGTATCAACTTTAAACAACTAAATGAAGTAATAGTGAAGAACAAGTATCCATTTTCTCAAATTGATGACTTATTTGACAAAATGAGAAGGGCCAATGTATTCTCAAAAATTGGTTCGAGTTGGGATATCATCAGGTCATGTTTAAGGAAGAAGACATCCACAAGACAACCTACAAAACAAGGTATGGTCATTATGATTTTGTAGTGGTGCCATTTGATATCACAAATGCACCAGCTACATTCATGCCCTACCTCATGAATATAGTCTTTGGTAAATACTTGGATGAGTTTGTACTTGTTTTCCTTGAATATATACTTGTTTATTCAAGATCTAAAGAAGAGCATGAGGAGAATTTTTTAATGGTTTTTCAAGTGTTGAAAGAACACAAGTTGTATGTAAAACTTGGAAAATGCTACCTTTTGTCAAAAAACAAATTCATTATTCAGATCACACTATCTCAAATGGAGTATTTGTGGTTCCAAAAACGATCAAGGCCATAGTGAATTCACCCACTCCATATCGATGTGAGATCCATCATGGGTCTAGTTGTTGGTTATTTTAAAAGATTCACTAAGTGATTATATGAGATTGCATGATCAATAAATTATTTACAAAACAAGGGAAAGAAGTTTGAATCATCCCAATTGTGAGGAAATTTTTCAAGAATTGAAAAATCTCCTCACTAGTGCACCAATTTTGAAAATTGCAAACCCAAGCAAATATTTTATTTGTATGCACAAAAGCATGTGGGGAAGGACTTGGTGGATTTCTCATGCAGTGTGATTTGAGTAAAGAATATTGAAGGAACATGAGAAAAATTGTTTTTCTTGTGATTGGGAACTTCTTGTTGTAGTACATGCATTGAAAATGTGTCGATACTACTTAATGTCCAGGAAGTTCATGGTAATGATAGATGGTATAATGGATTGAAGTATTTTTTCAACCAAGAAAACTTGAATTCCAAGCAATAGATGTTTTTAATTTCTCTATGAGTTGGATTTTGAAATAAAACATATAGAAGGGAAGGAAAACATGGTTGTAAGTGCACTTGGGAGGAAAATGCATGTCGAAGATATCAACATTTGTAGTTTGATCTGAGGAAAAGAGTGATAGAGTCATTTGTTATGGATGATAATTATATCTAAGTGAGAAGTGGACTACATCAATAGAAAATAGAAAGAAGCATGAAGTATATCACCTAAGAAATGATGGACTTCTTATTTACAAAAAAATAATGTATATCCCTAACTCAAAAAAGTTGAGTCTAAAAATTATCGTGGACGAAATCCATAAGAGAACATATTTTGGAAATCTAGACTACTAGAAAAGGATTACTATAGCAAGAAAGCAATACTTTTGGCCCAAAATGAAAAGAGGTGTTTCCCAATACATTGTTATATTATGGAATGTCAATGAGTCAAGGCTAATCATCAACATCCAACAAGATTATTGCAACCTTCACCGCTTTCAAAATGGAAATACAACTATTGTCTAAGATGGTACCTTAAATCTAAAAAGTATATCATAAACAATATATCTTAATTTCTCCACACTTTATTAATATAAAAAACTATTAAGGCATGTAAACACCTTACAATTAATCATTTCATGGAAGGATACCACTCCTATTCCCTTATCTCTTAAGGTTGGGTGACCTCTCAATGAGATAGCTCCAAATACAATATTCTTCCATGCCTATCATAAGGAGGACCCCATCCTTATTTACAGCTAACAAGAGAACCCTATTTATATGGTTACTCAAATTGAACATTATTTCTCGCTCCATGGAATTATTGATGACCTCCAAAATCTCAAAGTGGGGGTCTTAAATTGGGATTCAAAACATTGGAAATGGTGGCAATGGTATAAGAAATATTGTGAAGGATACATTTCTTGGACCCAGTTTGTGAAGGCCAACTATGCTTGTTTTGAATGTGGTATTCACTATCTAGTATGGCTAACAAAATTATTCCAAACATTCACAATTATTGAATTTATTACATCCTTTTAGCAATTGGTGATCCACACAGAGGGCCTATCCAATTCCTATTTTAAATAATGTTTCACCATTGATCTCAAGGAATTAAATTAGAGCACAAGTCATGATGCATCACCCAACCACATGGTTGGAATCTTATGAAAGAGATAAATAATTTGAGATGATGATCAATGCCCAAACAAAAATACCTCCATTCACTACTCGCCTTGCCCCTCCTATGGAAACTAGCCCCAACGCCTCCACTTCTCATCCATTGAGAATCCAAAAGTTTTACCAGGAAGAGAAGGAAAAACACCAACACCTAAGAATTTGTTGCAATTGTGATGAGCAGTATTTCAAACGGCACAAATGTAAAGAACATAAATTATTTCAAATGGATATATCTCCAAAATAACACTTGGAAGACATCTCAATTGAAGACACCCCCAAACAAGCATTGGTGGACACAACCCCTCCCATGGAAGAAGAAACCATATTGCAATCTCCTTGCATGGAACCCTGAATTTCTCTCCATGCCATATCAAGGTTTTTCAACACCCCAAACTTTGAAGTTGATTGGTTACATCAAGCATCACAAAGGGATTATTTTAATTGACGACAACAACACCCACAATGTTATTCATAGGAGAGTGGCCAAAGAAACCCATTCATATGTCCATGACATACCTAATTTTAAAATTATGGTAGCCAATGGTGGTAGGATGAAATGTGGTGATCGATGTGAAAATGTGAAACTTCAAATGGGAAAGTATCATCTCAAATATGACATGTTTTATATTGAAATGAGTGATTGTGATGTATTTATCGAGCTGTAATGGCTACTCACTTTGAGACCTATCACCATGGATTTCAAATATTTATACATGAGCTTCACCAAAGATAGGTAGAAACATACCCTCAACGGGATTACATCTAGTTCCCCTAAAATTATCACCCCTTATCAGATGGAAAAGTTATTGAATAAAGGCCTCTTAGACATTATTACACAATTCAATGCCATACAAGTAGTGGACACCCCCCCATGGTAGATTTTGTTAAATAGCATTAGGTATTTGAAACACCCTATGGTTTACCACCTTCACATGGGGAGCATGACCATGGTATTCCCCTAATTCCAAGTAATAAACCACCCAATGTGTGTCCTTATAGGCACCCTTTTTCACAGGATAATGAAATAGAAAATATCACTCAATAATTGTTGGAAGATGGAGTCATACGTCCTAGTATCATCCATTACTTAACATTGGTGATCATGGTATTAAATAAGGAAGGAAATTATCATGTGTCTTGATTTTAGGTTCTTAATAAGTTGAACATCAAGGAAAAATTTCCCATCCCAATTATTGATGATCTCTTAGATGGAATTCATGGCACCAAATATTTTACTAAACTTGACCTTAATTCTAGATACCACCAAATATGGATGAAAGAGGTAGACATCCCTAAGATAAATTTACACACACATGAATATCATTATGATATTTTAGTGATTCCCTTTGGCCTTTTTAATGCTCCATTCACCTTCCATATCCTCACATAAAAAAAAATTCAACCCTTCCTATGCAATTGTGTGCTTCTATCCTTTGATGATATATTGATCTACAATAAAACCTAAGTCTGATTCCCACACAGATCTTGTCCATAAATCCTTGTGACTTTTGTGGGACCAACAACTATTCCTAGAACATTCTAAATGTGATTTTGAGGCTTCAAAGGTAGAATACTTGGATCACAATGTAATATGGGATAGGGAACAAGTAGATCCCAAGAAAGATGTGGATATGAAATATTGGCTCCGTCTTAAGACACTAAAGATATTTCAGGCGTTCTTAGGGATTACAAGCCACTACATGAAGTTTGTAAAAATTAATGGAAACAATTTTTCTCTCTTAACTTCACTAGTAAAAAATAATTCCTTTGTATGGAGCAAGGAAACAAAGTTATCCTTCTTAAATTTAAAGGATTCCATGTGCACTACTCCAATATTAGCAATGCCAGATTTTACTAATACTTTTGTCCTAGTATGTCATGTGTTGGGCAGAGCTCTTGCAGTTGTTTTGATGCAAGAAGAGTACCCCTTGGAATATATTGTTAAAATTTTTCTTAAGAAATTAAGTGTATTCAGTATTCTTTAACTTTAAACTATAAGAACAATAATTGCATGCATAAGGATCATTGAAAGAAAGACATCCACAATATACACAAGATTTATCCTAGGAAACCCTCTTGGGGGAGAAAATCCAGCAAAGCTTATTCAATATAGATTTGTCAACAAGTACAATGTCTCTCTCAAGATAGATCTCACCAAACATAAGATAATCAGAAGATAAACTAGAAACCCTAACCAGAATAGGGTAGTGCACCACTAGACCAAGATATTCCTCCAAGAGATAACCAAAACCCTTCAATAGAACACCCTTGCTCTATAGTTGTGTCTCCTCCTTAGACTTGTGCACTTTTCCTTTTGTGAGAGAGCTTGTGTTGTGTGTCCTTCAAGTGAGGCGCCTAGCCTCTTATAAATACAAGTTGAGCCACCCTTTAATTAGGTCAAGGCCGACTTGTATACTTTACCCTTTCTAATTTACATTTGAATTTTACAAAGGCACAATAGGGACAACTTTTACAAAGGTACAGTAGGGTCGACTTTAGAAATATAACATAATATTATTATTTAGGGTTTTGTCTTGGTCTAATACAATATTGATACAATAAGAATATCTTTCGAAGCTACTCAAACTTAAACACTCTCTCTTAGTGAAGACGTTATTCTTCTAGCATGATCATCATGACTACTTCTACACTTATGTACACTTGACCATTGACTTGTTGACTTTCAACGAATCTATATTGAAGAAGTTTTGTAACCATGTCAGTATCCAGGGTCTCATCATCCATCCGAGCTTTATGTCATCATGGGGCTTTATCGCCAACTCACATAGAATCTGGAATCTAGTTCATAAAGAACTAGTAACTCATCAGATCACACATAATCTGACATCTAGTTCATAAAGAACTAGTAACTCGCTAGCTCACACAAAATATGTCATATGGTTCATAAAGAACTATTAACTCATCAGCTCACACAGAATCTAACATCTAGTTCATAAAGAACTAGTAAGTCTCCAGCTCACACAGGATCTGGCATCTATTTCATAAATAACTAGTAACTCGTCATCTCACACAGAATTTGACATCTAGTTCATAAAGAACTAGTAACTCACTAGCTCACACAGAATCTCGCATCTAGATCATAAACAACTAGTAACCTCTGGTTGGAACACCGGGAAACTGATCCACAGTGCTTAGGCATCTAATCACAAGTATTAGGTGATGTAGTGCGCACACACTACCCATCTATCCCAAGGCTAGGAAACACCTCCAACCACACAGTTTGGCCCACCAGCTTAAAATTTTGGGTAACTTTCCAGCCTCGAAGGCTCGGCATCTCCTAACCTTGTGTGAGGTCATGTTGAATGGTGCCACAGTCAGTAACGTGCCATTGAATGACTACCCACTGCCACTGTCACATGTTGATGTTATTTCCCTGGAATCGCATATGTAATTAATCACTCCCTCTTACTAGGGAATTCCTTCTGGACCACACCAATCCTGTCTCTGTATTACACAAACTTCACTCTCGACAGAGGCTTGGTCAACACATCTGCTATATTCTCATATGTAGCAACATATTATAGCTTCACTACTCCCTTATGTACCATATCTTTGATATAGTGGTACCTGATCTCAATATGCTTGGACTTGTCATGAAACATCGGGTTCTCTGTCAACTTCACACAACTTTGGTTGTCACACCAAATACAATTCACCTCTAACTCAAGATCAAATAATTTTGTAAGCAGCTTCTAAAGCCACATTTCTTCACTGCTAGTTGATCACATTTCTATGTACTTTGCCTCAGTTGTAATGAGCACCATGATTGTCTTCTTCCTGCTAAATCATGAGATCATAGACGATCCCAAACTGAAGCAACATCCAGATGTACTATTCTTGTCTGCAACACTACCGGCCCAATCTGAATCAGTAAAGCCTTATAGGCTTATCTCACAATCTGAAGCATATCTAAGTGCATAGTCAATTGTACCTTTCAGGTACCTCATAACATGTTTTGTTGCAATCAAGTGAACACCTCTCAGCTCAACTATATACTGACTCAATATGTTCGACATAAAACATATATCTATCCTCCTATTCATTAAGTACATCAACGAACCAATAATTTGTTTATACATTGTGGCATCCACTGTCTCTAAAGATGTATTCATATTTTTCACCATCGGTGTAGGCATGGCCTTATAATCCATCATTCTGAAAATCTCCATAATCTCTACAGCATATTTTCCTTGGTTAAGGAAAATATCACTTGATCTCTGCCATACCTCCAAAACTAAGAAATAATGCATCATACCCAGGTATTTCATCTCAAACTTTGTAGCAAGATTCCTCTTAATTTTAGTGATGAGATTATCATCTCTTGTTAGAAACAGGTCATCCACATATAACAGTAGTATCACTGGTCCACCATCCACAACCTTGAAATACAGGTTGGAATCTGCTTTACTCTTGGTAAATCCCAAGCTCATAAGGAAAATGTCAATTCTACCATACCATGACATGGGTGCTTGCTTCAATCTGTACAAGGCTTTATTTAATATGCACATGTGTCTGACTGTCATGTGTCAACCTTGTGGTTTCTCCACATACATTTCCTCTATTACACCGTTTAGAAAATTTGTCTTTACGTCCATCTGGTGTACCTTCCACTTCATTACTGCAACTATCGCAAGTATAGCTCTAATTTAAGTGTATCTCACCACATGAGAAAATGTCTCCTCATAATATATTCCTTCTTTCTAGGAAAAAACACATGCCATGAACCTTACCTTGTACTTCTTGACAATGCCATCTGCTTAATGCTTCATTTTGTAAATCCACTTGGAACTTACCATTGTCTTTTCTTTTGGTCTAGGAACCACATCCCAAACATCATTCTTTACAATGGACTAGTACTCTTCAATCATGGCATCCTTCCATTTTTTATTCTCTACAACCTCTTCATAACTAGTAGGCTCAACATCAATAATTTCACTTAACAATGCCATGTAACTAGATTAAGGTCATTGTCTCTTTCTTTCTTTGAAGTATCCATCTGGAGAACCATACTTCTATTCATCCTGAATAATTTCTCGAGCCCAAGCTGGTCTTCTCTTCTTAGTATTCATCTCTCGGGATGAATTTGCAGGTCTCTATGGTTCTTCCATATCATGATCTTCTAGTACAACATCATCACATGCATCTTTATCTGAAACTCTAGGAGCTTCAGGTTCCTCATCATGGACCTCATTTGAATGATTTTGTCTCAATCTACTAAAATGTGTATCCTCATCGAAGGTGACATCTCTGCTAGTCTCAATCTTTTGATGACCAAGGATGTAAACTTTGTATGCCTTCAATGTCTCATTGTATCCAACAAATATTCCCTTCTTTCCTTAAGGGTCCAACTTTGATCTCTTGTCCTTGGGGATATGCATATACACTGGACATCCAAATATCCTTAGGTGGATGACCTCTGGATTTTCACCTGTAAACATTTCTTCTGGCATCTTATTCCCAAGTACACGGTGGGGACTTATGTTCTGTACATATATTACAGTCTCAGTTTCTTCTTCCCACAAATGCATTGGTAAATATTGATCCTGAATCATGGCATTCACTACTTCCATGATTGTTTGGTTCTTTCTTTCTTCCACGCCATCCTGCTGAGGATTGTAGGGAGTAGAGAACTCCCTCTTTATCCCAACTTCTTTGCAGAATTCCTTGAATTCATTTGATGTGAATTCTCCTCCATTATTTGACCTTACAATATTTATATTCTTCTCAGAAATATTTTCAACAAGTACCCTGAATTCTTTGAACTTATTGAATAATTAACATTTATCTTTCAAAAAATAAATCCAAGTTTTACATGAGAAATCATCAATAAATGAAACACATTATACATACTCGCTAAGTGAAGTGGCTGACATTGGTCCACACACATATGAATTTATGATTTCCAAGTCTCCTTTGGCCTTGTTATCGCTGCTTGGAAAGGGTTTCTTCATGTACTTTCCTTGTGCGCATCCCTTGTATATGCCTTCATGATTCACTTGGATTTTTGGAAAACATGTCACCATCTTGCTCACGATCGGTAGTGTTTGTAATGTATGTGAGAAAATATTCTATGTCATAGATCATTTGGAGTAATTGTACTGTGTACTAATGTTGAGTTTGAATCTCCCTTCAATTTGTATAAATCTCCTTCTTGAACACCAATAACCACGGCATCGTCAACAGACTTTCCTTTTGGCCATATGAGAACTTCACCATCAATAAAAGAATATTTGAATCATTTATCATCCAAATATGAGATAGAAAGGAGATTCTTCTTCAAACCAGGTACATACAAAATGTCCTTCATCTTCATAGGTTTTCCAAAATCCAATCTATAATATGCTTATCCTACTCCTTTAATGAGATATTGATAGTCATCATTGAGCTTCACCTTGTGAGGTGAATCCTTCTAAACTAATTTTGAGAAAGAATCCTTGTAACCTGTCATGTGCTTAGAAGCACCACTATGAATAAGTCATGTGTCACTTCCATGAGTGATTGTACCTGTAAGAGCTGATATTAATACATATTCTTTGCTTGAGTCATCTTCTTTGTATCTCTTTTGATTAGGTTCATCATATTCTGCAGCATGAGCATGATATATTTTATACTTTCCTTTTATTGCAATGTGTCCCATCTTCTGGCAGATGTAGCATCTGTAATTTGAGAAAACGTTTTTAAACTTTTGAGTCTTTTGTAACCCATGAGGCTTCTTGTGTGAGTGAACTTCTTTCTTTCTCTTTCATTTTCTTGCATGAGATGCTAGAGCTTGATTTTCCTCATCTCCTAGTTTCTCTTCTCTTGCTTCCAATTTGTCTTCTTCATGAGTGAAATCCTCCCATGGTCTGCTAAACCTTGTTATATTTATTCTTGAACATATTCCATGAATGAATGATTCCCAAGATCTGCAGAGACAATTCAATGCAGTCATTACCAATTCATCTTCTTTGATTGTGTCTCTAATGGCTTCAGGTTGTTCTTTGATTTAGGACACCCTTGTGAAGTAGGATTGAATAGATCTTGAACTCTGCATCTTCACACTCTTCAGTTGTGTCCTCAAGGTAATCTTCCGATTGATATTCTTTCCTTCATACAATCGGGATAAGGCATCAAACATTCTCTTGGGATTTTTCAATGATGAAACATGAGGGATCAAATGATCCTTGATAGAATCAACAATTATTCTCTTTGGCTTAACCATGTTCTTTTTGTAATTTTCCTTGGCCTCATCTTTGTTTGGTTTTAGAACATCATCTTTGAACAAATATTCTATATCATTCTCTTCCAAAATGAGCATCACTTTATACTTCCATGCTCATAATTTATCAGTACCCTCAAGCTTCTCATCAAGCTTGGTATTGGGTGACATATTTTCCTTGAATGGTAATACAATAAGAAAAATGAAAACTTTTCAAATAAGGGTTTTTGAACTTACCAGAGAGTGTGTTATGCCAAGGTGGACTGCTCCAACTTCAATCTGCAGCTACCAAGACGTCTTGATCTAGGATTTATGAGGAAACCCTAATTTTTCAAAAATGAGAATTTTGAAATTATGCTCCAATGGAAATATGTGACCTCCTTAGTCGAGCTCCTTGATGGATTTGTCTTGACTAGCATCCTTCAGAAAGTGGGAGAAATCACCTTCTAGGGTTTTATGCAGTTGTGGGTAGTTGTTGCAGTTGTAGCACAAACTACAATTTTTCCAATCTTCGTCAAATTGAAAGTCTAAACCAAAGGAAAGATGTGCTAGGGTTAGGATATTCTTCCTATGGTATTGACTTCCCCAGTGAGTTCTTCTGAACTGTAAAAATGTCTTCATTCAAGCCCACTCTAATACCATGTTAAATTTTTTCTCAAGCACTTAAGTGTATTCAATATTCTTTAACTTTAAACTATAAGAACAATAATTGCATGCATAAGGATCATTGAAATAAATACATCCACAGTATACAAAATATTTATCCTGGGAAACCCTCTTGGGGGAGAAAACCCATCAAAGATTCTTCAATATAGATTCGTCAACAAGTATAATGTCTCTCTCAAGAGAGATCTCACCAAACAGAAGATAGACCAGAAACC